>OZ038501.1:280000-297500 GCA_964036315.1 Acanthosepion esculentum
ATATAGATAGATATAGATAGATAGATAGATAGATAGATAGATATAGATAGATATAGATAGATAGATAGATATAGATAGATAGATAGATATAGATAGATAGATAGATATAGATAGATAGATAGATATAGATAGATAGATAGATATAGATAGATAGATAGATAGATAGATAGATATAGATAGATAGATAGATAGATATAGATAGATAGATAGATATAGATAGATAGATAGATATAGATAGATAGATAGATAGATATAGATAGATAGATAGAGATAGATAGATAGAGATAGATAGATAGATATAGATAGATAGATAGATATAGATAGATAGATAGAGATAGATAGATAGATATAGATAGATAGATAGATATAGATAGATAGATAGAGATAGATAGATAGATATAGATAGATAGATAGATATAGATAGATAGATAGATAGATAGATAGATAGATAGATATAGATAGATAGATAGATAGATTTACATTTATATCTATATAAGGTAATAGATGGATGCTAAGATTTAACATTCTGGAGGGGTTTATAAATCCATACATAATGTTTATGTGTTTGTTTGCCAATATAAATAAAAATGTATATACACACACACACATATATATATATATATATTGTATGCATTAATTTGAAGTAATTTATAGAAAACTATAAACAAAATTCCATGCAAGTTTGATCATTTTAATTTGCATGTGTATTTATGTCTGTGTGTCTGCCTGTATGCAAAAAGAGAAGATAATGTCTTGATGTTTAAGTGTGTTCATGCATGCATGCAAATAAGGATTTTTATGTGTTTATCAAATGTGTATAAATATATGAATGTGATTAACACCATCCAACTCAGATACTCAAGAGTAAAATAAACAGAACACACTATGCCCATTGAGGTAAAATTCAATAGGAAAATATGAGTTCCTGAAATCACTTATGACCATAAATAGGATAATTAATCATATCCAGATTTCAATATATAAATGTCTCCTCTCACACATATGCTATTATACATATATAGGTATTTAGTTAGCTTATATTAGTGCAGTAAGTATAAGTGAGGTATGATGCATCCAAATATTGAATTCACTATACAATAATAATAGTTTTCAAGACTAGGTTGATAACTAGTGTTATTGTGGATAGATACATATAAACTGATATATTATATATTTCTTTTATACATGTTTCAGTGAACAAGGAAAATGTTTTTAGTTTCTTACAGTTTCCCTTTCTGCAGGGGTTAAGAGAATGCAAAAACTATCTATAATGATTATTGTCTCAAGAGCTCTCAGCCAATTCATTGACCATTGAAAACATTAACAACGAACCCCTTGGAAATGCCTAATATATATATATATATATATATATATATATATATATATATATATATATATATATATATATAGATAGATAGATAGATAGATAGATAGATAGATAGATAGATAGATAGATAGATAGATAGATAGATAGATAGATAGATAGATAGATAGATTTAGTCACAAGTATATATACATACACAAAATACATAAAATTATATATTTACGTAAGTGCATATTATATACATGTCAGAGAAATGGCTGATAGGACTTAATGTACACTGATTCCAGCACTTTCAAGTGATAATTGGAATTAAACTTACTCAAGACTGAAACACAATACTGGCTTTTAATCAACTCTTCAGATATTGCTGAATCTGATACATTAATGCACCAATTGTCCATATTTCCCTTACAAATATTGGCTGGTACTCGTTGATACCACCTCATTTTTGCTATGAAGTATGTATGTTGTAGATATGTGGGTAATGATGTGGGTAATGTAGCAGTTGTTGACACAGAAAGTGGAAATGGAAAACCAAGTTCAAGCCCTATCTGTTGCATTCACTTCACATAGTAAAAACTATGAATTCATTTTTTCTTCTGACTATTACTTACAAAGCGCTGTAGATTGGCTCTCAGGACTTGGATGGCAGCCATTTTAAGGAGGAAGACAAATCTGAATTCAAAACCATGAAGAAGACAATGAGAATCCACACCACAAGTTTTTTTTTTTCATGTCATTGCAACTCACAGACAAGGAAAATAAATCTGTGTAGAAACATGATCATTTATTACCTAAAGGAAAATGCCATTTAAAACAAAAGTATGTTGGCTTCTAAGAGTTATGGAAAATCAAATATGGACACCAATGCAACACCCAATCAAGTAGTATTGACAGGCATCCATCAAAGTGAAGCAGTCATTCAGCCCTACTACCATATATAATTGTATATAAGCCAACTTCGGGTATAGTGCAACCACTGAATTTTTTGCATGAAATTTAACGCCTCTAGAAAAAATGTACCTGTGTATAGTGCAACTGGTCACCAAAAATGCATGATTTTAACCTCTTCAAAAAAAAATTACCTGTGTATAGTGCAATTACACCCTATTTTTTGCATATAAAACTGATGATAAAAACTCGCACTATACTCGTGTGTATACTATATATAAGTTTTCTAAGGTTTTTCCAGTGCAAACCCACTGTGAAAAACATGCGTCAATACAGATGCAAAAGAGGCCTCGGATTGCATGCAGACATGTTTGCCACCACTAGTTGCATCCAGATTTTTCCCATTAGCAGTGGGACAGTTTGGCATGTCTAGATATGGGCCTCTCTGCAACTAATCAACATCCAGATCTTTTTAAGATGCCGCATGCAACAAAAGCAGGGGGAAACCAGCAGTCAGCACTTGGCAAGACACGGTGTCTTGTGAAGTTGGTTCTGTGGACATTTTTGTTCCTGAAGTTGCTTTTGTTTCCAAGGCAGTATTATTTTTGTTACCTCCCGTCTCTTTTCCCTCTCTGCCTATTACCCCCATAGTTGCTGGGAGAGTTAGGGGTTTCCCCCAAACTAAACACACTCTTGCCATACAGTACTACACCCTCTATAGCATTTCTTGATCTTCTTCTTGGTAATAACAATCTATCAAGCTGTTTTTCACTTTACCTCATATCAGCGTATGGGTTAGCATTGAATGAAACATCAGTAACAGAGTAAATAGTAAGCTAACTCACAATTTGGATAAGCTTAGCTACTCGTTTGAAGAGCAGCTGGGCACTGGATCTGTCACTCAAGCTCCTTACTCTCATGACAAGATGTAAGACACAAATAAAAGCAATACAGGTACATGGCAAATAATAAATCTCAACTAATTTGTAAAACAGACTAACCAACACTTTTCATCTACCTTTTTAAGTGTCAGTTAAGAGGGAACATGATTGTATTACTGCAGTTGTCTTACTGCTACTTAACAGAGTCCTGTTGTTGGAAATCCTCTTCTGTACTTCCTGTTTGTAAAAACTGGGGCAAAACATTTAATCCTGTGAACTATCAAACTATTAGTCTTCTATCTCTTTTTTGGAAAAGTATGAGAGGCTCAAATCAACTCTGGATAGGCCAAGCAAATCACATCACAGGGTTTTCTTTCAGGCAAACAATATAGCTTTTGTTGTTTCTCTATGTGAGCTGCCAATGGTATAATGGTTATTGCTGAAAGACTTTGTCAAACTTTACATAAGAATGGTGAAGCTCAAACTGTTGCCTTAGATCTCTTGAAGGTATTTGATAGGGTGTGGCCTGCTGGTCTTCTTTACTAATTGAAGCATTATGGTGTTTCTAGCTGAATGTTTTATTTGATCCCAACCTTTCTTATCAAATTGTGAAATGAATGTTGTTTTGAAAGACCACAGCTGTCCCTAATATTCATCAACAACCTTCCTGATGTCATCAGTTCTTGATTATCTATGCTGATGACACTAGTATTTACTCCTGTTTTAATAGTAAATCTGACAAGTTTGATAAATTCACATCACATATCAAAAATGACCTTCAATATGTTATTAACTAGGGCAAGAAATGTCTTGTTCATTTTAACAGTTCCAAAACGGAAACTGCTCTCCTTTAACCAAATAAGAGAAACTTTTTTGCCCTCTCAGTCTAACATTTTGTGCTTACCTGAAGTGAAACAATTGAATCAATGTTTGGGCATTGAAATATTAGTTTTGGGAAATGTGCCATGCCAGGAACTTTTTGGCATCTCCTCATATATCAATATTAGCACTTACATGGTGTTATGTCACCATGTTAGAATATGTATTTAATTGTAGATACATATATAGAGAGAAAGAGATACAGACAGCAAGAGAGTAAGAGACATTTAATATAAAAATCTGTATAATCTGTATGTATCCACTTTTCCATATGCTCAAATGTACTAAGAACATATACATTTTTTTTTTTTTAATCATATCACCCCAAGCAAGGCCGGAGGCCACTATCACGCAAGGGGTTAAAGAAGGGTTGGAGGAAGAGCAGATAGGAGTGGCAAGGGAGGGGATGTGGAGAAAGAGAAAGACAGTGGGTCGATCAAGGCAAGGGGGCCACAAAAGATCTGGAGCGAGAGCAGATAGGAATGAAAAATGAAAGGATGTGGAGAAAGGAAGTGGATAGATCAAGGCAACTGGAGATGTCGATTGACGCTACACTTAAATCGTTGGAGATTGTATTTGTCAGGGAAACAGTAATAGGGAAGAGAGTTCCATAGGCGAGATGTGCGAGACATGAAGCTATTGGAGTAGAAGAGACGTCTACATCTAACAGTTTCCACAGTGTAGGGGTGGGAGCGGGATGCCAGCCTGGTGGGGCGTTTAAATTCACGAGGCCTAGGGACAAGCGAACGCAACTCCTCAGAGCAATTACCGTGGAAGTACTTGTAAAAAAGGCAGAGCGAGGCAACATCGCGTCTGTGAGAGAGCGACTGCAGACGAGATGACAGATCAGGGCCAATCACGTTGCCTATCCGTCTCTGGATCTTATCAAGAACCCCGAGGCAAACAGCAGGGGTCCCAGACCATATATGGCAGCAATACTCCATGCAAGGGCGAATTGAAGGATCAATTCCAGGGAGAAAAATTTCCTGGCTCAGCACAGAGAACCAACTTTCTTTGCAGTGGCTGATGCAACTGACTATGTATTTGTTCCATCTCAGATCAGCAGACAGCGTGAGACCGAGCAGCCGCAGGAAGGAGCTCTCGAAAAGTTGGTCATCAGACATTTTAATGGGATGCAGGGATGGATCCTTGTGGTGGTTGATAGAGAGCAGTTTTGTTTTAGAGGCGTTAAAGTTAACCATCCATTTCTCACCCCAGATCACAACCGATTGGAGGTCCTTTTCAATTTGAGCTGCCAGGTTAGCTTTGTCCGCCTCACTAGATTTGTGTATGAGGCAGGAGTAAATAGTGGTGTCGTCAGCATAGATGCCGACTTGGGAGTCTATGGCGTACACAAGTAATTTATATTTTCAAATAAATAATTGAATCAACAAATCCATAGTCTTACATATAATTATTAGGCAAATTTTGATCAGAAATATTCTCTGTATCATCTTCAATTCATATTATTCTTATTTATTACAGTATTAAATGTCTTGATAAAAAAATGAGATTATGCTGAAAAATACATATTTGTTGTGTAAAATGAGTGCTTTTTCATCATATTGATGATATATATGTATGTATGTATGTATGTATGTATGTATGTATGTATGAAGGAAGAGATAGAGAGAGACAGAGATTATATTTGTAAATGACACTGTTTTTTAAGTTTCCATCTTCTGAAATAAATTGCTGTTTTTTGTCCACAGTATCCAGTAATTGTGAATATTGATAAATTGAAAGATCTCTATAGGCTGTGGATTGAATTGAAAAAATATATTAAAATGTTATTCATATTTTGTTAGATGTCTTTGTGTTTATGTCTCTTACCACCTGTTCAGCAATTGGACTGAGGTAATGTCAAAACACAAACAAGTCAATTCATCAAGAGTGGCTAGTTAATTAGATCTCTTATTCATATACATATGCATACTCAGTAAACTCACCTACATACAGACACACATGTGCAAGTGTGTATATATCATTACTTTACATGCACTTCACTGAAAATGAGACCCATAATTATTCAAAAGAGAAAAAAAGTATATTTAATTATTTATTATCTATTGATTAAGGTTAACTTTTGTTTCATTTACTGTCATTTGTTTTTACTTGCCCCTATAAATAACACTCCCTTTTTATAATTTTTTATCATAATGCTAACATTAATAATGAAGATGAAACCTAGTCCATATATTTTTCCTAAGTAAAACGTCAGTAATGGTTAACGTTTAAAGATAAGTCGCCATAGCCTGAATTTTGTGAAAATACTCCTGTCAACAATGCTTTTTCTTTTTAGATATGATATCCTGATATCATGGTGATTCACCTTTCTAAGATCAATGGTTAAAAATGACTGAGTGAGTGAAGTCTATGGATCTTGGTAAAGACCATACTTCTTTGAACACTATGGAGAGGCATTACAGAATCACAAACAAGGAACTGTACCAAATAACAGAAACCACATCACTTGAGGATATTCAACAACAAAACCTAAAACAGATATCACATGTTACACTACTTCACAAAAAGATTAAGAATTAAACCTTCATAAATACTGAAAATAGTAATAACTACTGAACATGAGAAATTTACTTTACTGAAAAACTGTTTCAAGATTTCAACCAACAGTAGTACTGGCTGCTTGGTCAATAAATGCCAAATGTTTCTTTATAAGAAAACGACTAATATTATTATTAGATTTTTTTCCTTTCAACCTTTACATGTGAAGATGTTCACAAAAACTAAAACTTGCTTTTCTTTTTTTCCAATTGTTTAAATATTCAAATATAAAAACATACCAGGGATATGTTGGTGGTTACTCAAGGTTCAATTTAGTTGAGATTATGAGAGAGTACCATTTTTGGATACTACTATCAATTTTTTCAGAGTTATACTTACACCAGAAATGTAAGATGCATCTATGACTATATTGAAAAGTTTCCTCCCTCCACTGTCTGTTTATATATTTATAAAGTAAACAAATGTGAAACCCTTTTGCTTTTGTAAATCTGTTATTTCGTGCTGACATGGCTATGCTTTTCTCCTAAGTTTGCAATTGAATTGAATTAACAAACAAGCCAAACTAACATGTGTGCTCTTCATTTCAGGCTAAAATCTGTTCAGCTAAATTAACAATGTCACATAACCAAGTTTCAACTGAGTATTGCTTACTGCCAGAGGGGTTTTCAATACTTGAAGATAGTGTGAAAAGATGCTATCACTGGAAAAACTAAGCCAATTCATGCACAGCAAGATTGAAAGGTACTCTAGCGGTATATTGCTATTGACATATTTGAATTTATGCAAGATGTTTCTTGATTATGTCAGCTTTGATCAGTATTTTCAATGTGACAGATCATCATTTAGCAACCTGTCATGCATTATCCCAATAACAAAAAAAAAACAAAAAAAAAACAGATGAATCTGTCAAGATATATTTGTAGGAATTTCATAAATTCAGCCCAAAATGTGAGTTTGAAAGCTAGGACACTGAACAGGTAGAGCAAAGCACAGTACTGAATTTGTTCATTACTGCCACTGGGTCTGAAATTAGAAAACAAGGCCACAAGAGAGAAGAGATTTGGATATAGAGATGCCTTAGAGCAGCTAAAGAACTGATCAAGTCATATTTGTTTAGTCAACCAACTTGATATCTTCTTGATAAATTAGGGAGCAGAGTCCTAACTGTACTTTGGAAGATTCAACTTCCACAGTTGCTGGCTTGAGGAAACATGATATGCCAAGCTTTTTTAGCAGAAAAAATATCTACATCCTACAAAGGTAGTTTGTGGCAACAAGTGACATAAAATCGGTCACTATGCAAAAATGTAGAGCATGTGCAGAAATTGACACGAAAGAGAAGTTAATATTTACTAAGTATAGCAAAGGTTGGGTACAAGGCCACAAGTAGTAGCATCCTACTGTAGATTGGCTTAAATCTACATCATGTTAAAACACCAGTTCCTATACAATCACCAAAGTTAAAAAATGTCAAGCCTGGTCAGTACCTAGATAGGTGACTACTTGGGAATACCAGAAGCTGTAAGCTTGGATGTGGGGATGGTGAAATAGATATTGGCTCAGAATTGATAATTGGAGAGCCAAGTTCCAATTCCAGTCAGGTTTGTTATATTCACTAATATGCAAATCCCTGTAAGAATGGTATGAATCCACCTCTTCCCCCCAGTTATGGTTTAATTATTAAGACTTGGATCACTAAAACCATTATTATCTCCAAAATATATAAATTGCATACAAGATATTTTCATTTCAACATTAATTGATCCAGAGGTTTATATGCCATTAAACAAAAACAACTAACCAACCAGTGAGGGTCAAACTTACTTCTCAGTAGTAACAGCTAACAAGATTACCTTACCAACCATGCAAGGAAAAAGAAGTCATTACTACAGCATCAGTGTCTTAAGAGGATTATTTAAAAGTCAACTACTAAAATTATTTTTAATGGCCAGTGTCAATAAATTTATCTTGAAGGAAATTCTTAAGAGAAATGGAAACTTCTTTCATTTGCTAAACTCATCCTCCATATTTATACAATGAGAGGGCATTTCACTCTATCAATCTTGTATCATATAGGTGACTTTCTTAATAGCACCAGGGCCTTTTTGTCAAGAACTTCTATAGTCTAAATGAAGATAATAGCCTACTCATTAAAACAGAACTCTAGTATATATGAGTTGCTTATAAAGCCTTCAGAAAGGAAAATAACAATTAACACTCAAATTTTGACATCATATCTTAGTAGAGAGAAAATAATTAACCAAAGTGAGTTGAATTATAAGCAGTACTGGAGAATGGCCATGTGTATTTAGTTTCCTCAATGTCTATTGAAGAGTGATTTTCCTTGAGTGGTAATGAAGATGGGATGATTACTGCATGTGCATGGTGCTGTAAATAGGATTTTGTGAAGAGAGGACAATCTGAGTGACATTCATAGAATTGCAACTGGTACAGGGCAATATATTAGGTTGTCACACATGAAATGACACACTTTATAAGAAATGAACAAAATGCTACTGAAATGTTAATTTATTTAGTTGAAATAGGCGCCATGTTGATGAATGACTGTTTTCTAACAAACCTCTAAATTCTTGATCCAATCTTTAAAAAATTCTCATTCTTTGATGTGATAAACTGTCCAAATTCTTCAACTACCTCTTCCTTATTTGGAATGTTTTATTTCATATAAAAAGCTCAAAATGTCTAAATGAGTGATAATCAGTAGAAGATATATCAGGTAAATATGGAGGATGAGATGAAATTTCATAATTCAGGCTGTGCAGCTTTTAGTTGGTTGAGAAGCATTTGGCCATGTGTTGTTGTGCAGCAAAATTAGGTCATCCCTATTCACAAGTCTAGGATGTTTCTTTTTCAATTTTTCATGCATCCACTCAATTTCTCCAGAATATAGGGTTTGTTGTTATTGGGTTTTTTAAGGCAACAATGAATAATGAATAACGCCTTTGAAAGACCATTATAAAATAACCATTATTAACTTTTTAGTGTGCAGTGAAGGTTTTGGGTATTGTTTTGGTGATTCACTTGCATCTAACCACCAGCCTACTCTCTTACTGTTGTCAAAGAGTATCCATTTCTCATCGCATGTAATGATTCAATGCAAAAAATATTTCTTTTTTTTCCAGTTTGTACTCATACAGTAAGATTACTTGACATTGTTTCATTGTAATCATTTTGACTGGGCTTATGAGTAACAGTATATTAAAAGAAGAATTATCTGGAAAGAAAAAGAGTCAGGAATAAGTCAAGATTTTTTATATACTAAGGAGGTTACTTTGTTAGATGACCAAATCAACAACCAACCAAAAAAGGTGTCATTTCATGTGTGACAACCTAATAGGTGTTTTTCGTAGATTGACGTATTCTATTTGGATATGGACATGGTGTTTTAAATGATGGTAGCAAGTAAAAATTAATTGAAAGCAACTAGCAAATCGTAAATGCAGGTAGTACAACAGATATTTTTTACAGGCTGAAATATTGACCCTTTAATGGGAGAAGTTTAACATACAGAAAGAATCTAATATCAAAAAACTTAACCAGCCCATCACTAAAACTGATTTTTCTGTGAATGATTGAGCATTTTGCCTGATGTATGGACATTATATGAAGAGACATGCAGATTCAACCTCCTTGCAGTGATTTGTAACAAATTAAGGCTATTAGGTTCACATCTAGTGAACTTTGTTGAAGCTGATGCCCTCAGCTTGACTACAAAAAATGTTGACCCACAGTAAACAAATTGCAGTGAAGAGCATACATAAAGAAGTATATCATTTGACCTTCCATTCAATGCAAGTCTGAAAATGAGTTTATAAGACTTTTTTTTGGCTTGATTGTGGGACCAGGTTAATCTCAACCTCTTTGTTGCCCCTTGTCCTAACACTTGCAGGTATTGTCTATGGATTAGCTATTCTGAGGAAATGATAGCTGCAGAGGATCCTTGAGTAGTCTGCCACTCTTTTCAAAATTAAATCCATTAGCAATAGAGACATTAATGATCCACAATGTTCATTCTCACTCACTTCAAGAGTTACACGTTAGTAATTCTTTCCATACGCAGAATCAAGATGGACGTAATCTATACCAATACAATCAAAATTAAAGAACTGTTGAATCTCTTAGCAACAAACAATGCTGAATGGATGATAGAAATTAAGTTACTTTTCACAATCTTTGTTTCTTCCATACAATATTCCTAGTTGCAAACATACCTTATTATTCTATACAAGCAATGGCTCCCTTAAACCACAGATCTTAGCTCTTGCAGCCAAATTAAAATTGTTATTCAGATATGCCCTCATCTGATACATTGGATACCCTTGTAGATCCCGTACCCTCATCATAACCACCTGATATTGACATGTCAAAGCTTGTTAATATAATTCTGATGTCACTCTGTCAAATAAACCATCAGTTGGGCAAAGTCAACCTGAGGTCCAATGAGCCACCTATGAATTATCACCGTCACACTTATTAGTAAACCATAGGTCACTTATCACCTGTTGGTCATGCCCCTACCAACACAGTACACATCACCCATCCACCACAGATTCCAGCTCTACAGATGCAAGGATACTCACACATGTAGTCTCTTATTACCTCTTCGCTGACTGCATTCATCCAATTTGTGGTCAAAGAAGACGGGTGCATATTGGAAAGAAAATCAATCCTGAGTATTTCACTGACAGCAGTTGAGTTATGCCCCTTGGATGGAAATGCAGACAAGAGAACTACAACAATTTGTACAAATATAAACTGAATTCTCTTATACCCAAGAAAATATTCTATATTTCCATGCATAAGCTATGCTACATGAGTGAGATTTCTTGGTCAAGTGAAATCTTTGGTTTACAATCATTAACATGTTAAAAAGTGAATTCAATGTGAATAAAGTGTTCTTTAATACAAGTTTATGCCAGATTTAGTTCAGAAGATTTATCAACAGATTTTGATAAAAAAATGCATAGGAATAACAAATTGAAATTCTATGGAGATTTCAATTGAATATTAGAAACTATGAAAAAACTATAAGCAGAATTGAATAATGTTAAGATTGCCATCTATACTGTTAGTATTTATGGGAGTATGCTCCAAAAACGATACTGCCAATTTATTTCCACAGAAACCACAACAGATACTGAGATTAAAAAAACACTGAACATGTTTTCATCAACAAAACGCTATTTTTGCACATCATCACCCTATTGGCGATGCATTTTCACCAGCAAGGAGCCTTAAAAATTTACACCACTTTTTCACACACATCTATATTGCTATTACTGAAATATATTACTGACTACTTAACTGTTCTCACATCCACTGTTTGGTCTTCATAAATAAAAAGTGTCAATGAATGTCAGTGAGTATAATTTTTCCACAGGGATGAATTTAATGACATGCATCTGCTTCATATGCCTTTTATTTCAGACACTATTTTAATTGTTTGTAACAAGGCAGAAAAGTTATGGGCTATAGGTAGGAAAGATCAACACCTACCAGCATCGATCTCTAAAATTTTGGTTTAATATGGGATGCATTATTTTCAGAGCAATCATTATTCTAGACATTAACTGGTTCAGCAAAATGTTAAATCTGGCAGAAATTTGGAATTTGCAAGATCCAAAATGTTAAAGATTATCCTATACATTATTTTGTTATCTACGTTCAGCATGCCAACATTTTTTTTATAAAATGGTCTCAAAGCATAAAAAAGCAGCCCATGCCAGGGTAGGATTATCATCTCTCAGTTGTGCATCTGCCTTCGGGTAGAGTGCGACTCAGCTGTGGCTCTGTCTGCGTACAGAGACCCAGCTAAAAAGATAAAATACTGTGAGGTGCCTGGTCCCAGGGAACAGCTGACCATGGGTGCCCCCCACCCCCATTGCATTAAAGAGGTGGGATTGGTAGTCATACTGATGCCAGTGCAACAGTTGCAGGGGCTGAGAAATTTTTAATAGCATGCTGTAAACGCTCAGGTTCCACACATTAAACCTGAACTTGTGTCACATCTCATCTTAGTGGGGAGGCTGGGGTAAATAAAACCTTCTGCAGCATATGCTGTGTAGGATTATTATCTCTCAGTTGCATCTCTGTCTTCGAGAAGAGTGCAACTAAGCCATCTCCAGCTATCCTCGCCAACAGCAACGATATGCAATAAACTGTCGTTTTAAGGACAATGCTCTTTGCCAATTACAAGACTGTCCTTTTCAGCAACAACAAAAAAGTCCTTTTCAAGACAATGCTCTTCTCACTCTCTATATGAGTATACAGAGATATTTTTTGCCTACTGCACTCTAACCTTATTTTTGTTGATGTATTTTCTTTAATGAAAATAAACATGGCAATATATTTTTTAATGAAGTTTTGTGTTGTTTGTTCTTGTCTTCCATCATTCAATATCTGTTTGCAGGCCAATACACCACAATTTTATTTAACTATAATAATAATACCAAGATCATATTTTTGGCAAATATAATATTAACACATCTGAATGGGTTTCTATCTAAATCAATATGTTTATTCTATAAAAACATTAGCTAAAGCACTGGTGACTTAATTTAAGTAATTTTTAGAAGCCAATTAATGGCTAATCCATCAGAATTATATAAAAGTGACACTTCAGCTGCAGAAATCTGTTTTAGAAGACACAATCTTTCTGTTGGATTAATGCAAAGAAACTGGAAGAATGATCTCCAAGGATTCTTTCTCTCACTAAATTCTATCTTATCAGAAATTTTATAAACTTTAATTTAAAGTTTCAGAATCAGAAAGAAGATTTTTCTTATGGACTGATCACTTGAAAAGAAAATCTTACTGATTAAACTGTATACAAAAATCTAAGGACTAAAATACAGAATTATATTTGTTTTTTTTATTTCTGTTCATGCACATGACTGTTATATGCAAATGTCTGTTAGTT
This sequence comes from Acanthosepion esculentum, assembly GCA_964036315.1. Classification (NCBI taxonomy): domain Eukaryota; kingdom Metazoa; phylum Mollusca; class Cephalopoda; order Sepiida; family Sepiidae; genus Acanthosepion; species Acanthosepion esculentum. Next base: position 293,442 of record OZ038501.1, read on the forward strand.
AACCTTAAAGGTCCACTTAAAAGAATTGCTTTTGAACATTTTCTGCTATGCAAACAAAAATTCTTTACATAATTTACAATGTTCGAACTAGTGTCCTCATCTTTGTTGCCATATTAATGACATTTTGGCTGCTTTATGCCAGAACCTTCTTCATGTGAGTGGAATTTGGAACCAAACCCTTTATTTCATCCAGTGTTAGATTGTTCTGTTGCTGAAGGGTTAATCACCTGAAAAGGCTGGAGTGTACAATGGCCAAAACATTGTGAATATGGCAACAAAGATGAGGACAACAGTCCAAATAATGTAAATAATTACAGTACCTCAATCTCAGAAATATAAACAAACCAAAATTCAATTCATTGCACATTCAGTTAATCTGTCATATTTTATCACAAGTTATAAGCCACTATTTCTTTTCTTTTTTTTTAAAACACCTCTACTTTTCTATACTTTTAAAAAAATATTTCTTCTATAAAACAACTATCTTTCTGTCTGAATTACATGGTGAAGAGTTATCATTACTTACATTAATTACAGTTGGACTAATGTCTTTATCTTTCAGCCTTTGTGCCTTCCAGCCTTCTTCAGGTGTTTGTTGATTCAGGTAACCTTCAAGGCATTTCTAATAATTGAAGCCTTTACTTAATCTATGGGGATACATTGTTCTTGTTTCACTGTCCATGTCTAGAGATACTGCTCAGTTATTGCTAGTCTTGTTTCCAATGACTGAGTCTGTACTACCTGGCCCAGTGATTGAACTCACAATTACTATGTCAAAATGTCATTGTTTACATTTTCAAAATGTTATACAACTTGAATAAAACAAGATACAAGTGGAGAGAGAGAGAGAGAATCAGATTGAGCTATACATATTTTGTTGTTTTGGATTCACTTTGATTCGTGCTTTTTTTTTTTTTAATCTTTGCTCATTCAATAAAATTTCAGATGGATGAAATGAACTGAAGATGTGTATTTAACTTGAAATTGAGTTTCTATTATGAAGAAGGAGTAACAGACTTTAGTTCTTCTTTAATCTTGAATGTAATTTTTATTTTGCTCCCACTATCATATTTGATTTTGTTTCTTAAATAGGTTTACATTCTCTTTCAACAGTATTTTTCCACAGTAGTGGAACTGAGAAACTATTTCAGATTAAAATTTGAGTTATCATTCAATAAAGAATTGGTATAGCCTTATATTTAAAATGATTAGTTCAGAATCATAGCAGATCAATTAGTAGCTACTGAGCTTATGTTAAGTCACAGATTATAAAGCCTGCATGGGTGAGTCTATTGTTCATACAACATGAGCATAGGATACCACAATGACTATTTGAAAACTCTAGGATTCATGAGATTAGTATTTAATAGGATTCATGAAGTTATAGAATTTCCTGAGTATTTACCTGCAAATAAATCTGAAAGAATCAGCCAAAGACAGTGCTATGTCTGCATATATACTTCACAAAAAGAAAAGAGTTGAAAAATGGTGGCAACTTGGTGCAAAAAGTGCACAACTTGATTGTGTATGGAACGGCTTCAAGGAGTATCATACCATTAAAAATATTAAATTTAGAATATAACACTTGTTTATTTCCCTTTTTTTTCTTTATTTTTATAATCTAAGCTAGAGTATCATTTTTATAGGTTTTTTTGCATATAATTAAAGTGAAAATAAACATAAAAATTATTGTTTAAAAAATAACTTTTCTTATTTTTTTATGTATATTTGGCATGCATATGCATGCAACATTTTCCTTTTGTTGAAGGGTTAATCAAGAAAAATGAAAAATGTCTCATTTGTTCAAATGGTAAGATTAATCAATCCTGATGTTACATGATTCTGAGATGCATAAGTGATTACATTTTTTATTAAATTATTACATTTTGATGAAAAATAAAAGTCATGGCAATAATATAAATTCTCAATTTAATATAACCTAGCCAAATCCCTGTCTTATGAATATTTTACAAACATTTTTAATAATTTAAAAATAATTCAGCAGGTGATATAATTTTGAATCTGGATTTTTGGTGATTACCTTACTCAATTTCTGCCATTTGATACTGAGCATTTATCATTGCTACCAACTTCCACAGTCCATGTTGGGGTAGGATTATCATCTCTCAGGTCCCCTGTCCCAGAGAAGAGCTGCCCAAGACAGCACCCGCCTCATTGCACTAGAGATGGGGGGAAATTAATAGTCATACAGATGCCAGTACAGCCAACAGTCGAAGGGGCTGGGCAATTTCTGTCCTTAGTGTATGTGCTTGTGTTCCCCACATTAAGCCTGACCTTGTGTTACATGTCATCTCAGTGGAGGAGACCAGGGTAAATGTTGGGGTGCACCCACCTTCACAACCACAATAGACTGATCCTATTATTATAAATAGAACAGTAGTTCTAGAGACTGGGAGTAGTGTAGCAGTGTAGTGCAGTGCAGAGTGAGACTTCTGTAGTGATCAGTTACACTTCCGTTTCTCGACCGGAAGATACCGTTGGACTTTATTACTATTACTTATTGTTACTACTAACCTACGTTTGTTCTACTACTAATCTCTCTGATGTAAATACCTCTCGGAATATACCAGTATTTTTCCCTACGACTGTGTTTGTTCGTTATTACCATATACTCACGTGGAAACACTCAACATCTCAACAGTAAATAAGTTATTTTCAACATTTTTGCTAGTGTAGTATCTATTCTTATCAGCTTAATCTGATTCTCTCTCCCTCCCTCTCTCTCTCCACTTGTATCTCCCTCCTTTCTTCTTTCTTTCATTTTCTCACTGAAACCATGTAGTGCCTTTTCCTATCTTTCCATGTGATAAAAAAAGGAATATACTATTATTCATTAGGTATTGGCTGGGTGTAATGGTCATGCAAACAAATGGATGGAAGCACAATTATAATGGGATGTATGTAACATTGAATGGAAACATGATAAATATTTTATTGATCTCATACAAAAATTAATTTTATAGTTTTAATTACAGTAAAAGAAACTGAGTATTTGACAATAAACTTTTCAGTGGGAAGAAAATTACCATTTTAATAGAATATTCAACACTTAAGGAAAATATTCCCGGTTGAAATTGAATTTTTCAAGACAGCATATTTTTCAAGACAGCATATTTTTTCATATTACTTTAATCCTTTGCTGGAGATGAATAACAGTATCTATGAATATGTTCAGTCAGTGATTATAAGCTTTTTATTACAAGCATAAAGAGATTAAAAGAAACTTAAAACTTTAATGGTTGTAAGAACTAATATAGATTTTTCTTACTACAAAATATCAAGAATGTCACATACTTACTTTTAATTAATCTTCCAATGAAACTTGTTGCATAACCAGTAATTATATTTATAAACCATTGCTCTAGCCAAAGTAATGCCACTAAATATCTTCAATTAAAAACCTACTTTTGAAAACCACTATGGTTATAGTTAATGGTTCTGGTATATATACACACACACACACACACACACACACACACACACACACACACACACACACACACTACATTTCAAAAGTTTGAGGATAACTCTGATAATTTTTAAATTGACCCTAAAAGTAGTTGTCTTGTACTTTAAATAAGAGAAATAATTATTCATGGTTAAAAAAAAGTGAGACATGATTTTTCATTAGAAATTTTATTATGACAAAAAGAAAAAAGCATTTTATGATTAAATTTTGCTCTCATCAAAATATCCTCCTTTATTCTTGATTACTGCATCACAAATTATGTGTATAGTATCAATGTTTTAAAATGCATTTGAACTGACTAATATAACACCAAGTTGCATTTTACCATCTCTGGTTACCCACTTGCATTGGGAGTGCTTTTTTACAAAACATTGTAACCACAATGATTAATTTTTAAATAATTATAGCAGAGCATGTACACGTGTGTTTACAAAAATCACCATCACAACATTACAGTTACCTTAAATTTGTCTTCACTGGAGCTTCCCATTGATTTTGATGTATGAGGTTACATAAACCTCATTAAGTTTTTATGTTTGTGCCATATGTGACACTTCAGTCTTGCTAGT
>OZ038501.1:302500-417500 GCA_964036315.1 Acanthosepion esculentum
GTGTGTACAAGGTATGTTCAGCATGTGAGTGGTGTGTGTGAGTAAGAAAGTTGGTGCATGGTTTCAACTGTCATGGATTCATTTGGCAGTTGAATTCTCACTAAATGGGATGAAAAATATCTTGGCTTAAATAAGTGACTATAGGCTCCAAATCATTGTGCAGGAAAAATTATTCTTCACATGCAAACGATCTGATTGGTTGGCATCGACCAATCAGCAAGCGAGCTTTGGGGAGACTTAAGAAAGCTTCTGTGATCCACTTCTCCCAAAAGTGCACAAAATTGACTACTTGAAAATAGAGCAATTACAAAATTGTCACATTACTGCGATTTGTAAATTGCCTGTAGTAATGTAGTGGTAATTTATTAACCAATGAATGCTTGGTGTTGTATGTGATTTGTAGTTTTGTATGTATGTATGTTCGTGCATAATAGATCCACACAAGTTATTGCCCTTGACACACTAGAGAACTAGTCAAAGCTTTAGATATCTGTAGATACCAGATGTGTCCTGATCAACATCTAAATTCATTTCATACACTTGTTGAATGAGAACTATACAAAGAAAAACATTCTTAAATATTAGTCAACAGCCTCACCTTGACTTAAATCATCACTAAGAATGAAAACCACTCTTTGTAAGTTCTATGTTTATGCAATGTTTTGTGGCGCTTCTTACATTGTTCATGTTAATAAAATGGTAAACGTTATTATGCGCTCTTGCTTTTTATTTCTCTTCTTCTTCAGGACATAAGTGATCATGGCACTCCACAATTTCCTGTTCTTCGTAACTCTAAATAAATTTTGACTTTTTGTTATTTCTCCTAAACCTAAATTCATTTCTCCTGAACTAGACTCATTCACTTGTTGAGCAAGAACTATACAATGAGGAAGAAAAGATATTATGTGTTAATCAGTCACCTCACCTTGACTTAAAGGTAGATATCTTCTCTAAGACTGATAATCCCTTTTTTTAAGTTCTATGTTTATGCAATTGTGAAAATAAAATAAGTACATCCCATCTCCCCTATCACTTGTAACCATCCATCACAAGAAAATAAGCGTTTTTTTCAGCACTAGAGCTGAATTAGTCAAATAAAGCTCTATAAGCTTCTACTTAGAGTTGTTACTATTTTACAGTAATGTATTGTTCTGCCTCTTACACTGATCATGTTAATAATATGGTAAACAGGGCACAACTACTTTTTATTTCTCTTGGTAACTTTTATTTCTATGTTTGGGAGCTCCTCAAGGCATAGAACCATTATTCAAGAACAACACATTATGAATCATTGACGTGAATCATTGGATTCTTATGAGAGAAGTGAATATTTGTTAAACCCATGTATCTTATTTGACTAAATTTAAATTTTATTTTCTGTGTTTGAATTGTTGATATTTCATTGCCCTTCAAAGTGAAAATCATTTTAGCAATAAAAATATCGTTTCCACAGCAATAATTGCAAAATCATTTTCTTAAAACAAGAAAAGAATGCTATATCTCCAGAAATTGTTCTATGATTGAACAAATCTTAACTAAAGGGATGTTATCTGTTGTCTTCATTTGCATCTAACAGAAGTATCATCATGCATTTGTTCATGTTCATTCATTTCAAATACTCTTTCTACATAATTGTTTTCTTAGCAAATGCTCCTCAGTGAGCAAATATCAACTAAATTAAGCATAAGTGCAGATATTTAATAACCCTTAGGAGATAACGGCAACAATCTATTGGTTAAAAAGTTGAATGACAAAGAAGATAACTGGGCCGATCCATCCGCCCAATAATACAATCCTCGAGATTAGCTGGCTGGTCTTTGCACAAACCAATCAGATTACTTCTTACATTTCTTGCACATCTGGGCTTTTTAGTGGTGGTTTCTATGATAGTGTGCTATGTTCTATGATTTCACATTGATTCTTTTGTGTTCCAAATGAGGGTATGTGAAAAGGCCTCCATCTTGGCACTGAAACTACAAATGAAGGTCTATCTCCAAAGGGTTAAGATTAACTTAGACTTATATGCCACATAGTTAGAGAAAATGACTGCGTTGCATCAATCCCCCAAATGGAAAGGGCTTGCCAGTCTTAAAAACTAGTATAAAATTTCCTACTTTATTACCTGGGTTTGTGGGAAAATGAAATAAAATCAATAAATGAAATAATAATAATTAGTAATAAAAAAAGAAAAAGAAATACATTTTCCCATGATGCTAAGAGTAAAGGAACCAGAAATATGATTCCCCACTTACTTTTGTCAAATGTTGTTAAGTGGCATTGTTGAAGTCTATAAAAAGGCAACCCCTTCCTGCCTCAGTCTCTTTCTCCTCCTTGCTCCAAGATGTAGCACCACATGGCAATTAGGTTTCCACTAAGGAACATTAGTTTCCATGGTCCACTGACAACTGAACTCTTTCCAACATATAGCACTCAACCTATGAAGTAGATCAAGTTTTCTCTTCGGTTGTTCCAACTCAGCACAAGGCTGATTTGAGCACAACCATTGTAATGATGCTTATACTGACTTTATACTAATTTTTAGATGAAGAAAAAGAAAAAGGACATCCCATAACCATGTTTAAACCTACTAACGATAAAGTATGTAGAAACATTCTTTTGGTTGAGCTCAACCATGGATACAATACTTATACTTACCTACCCTGACTTCTGGACCAGAAAGAAAAATGGACATATCCCAAGAGAGACTAAAAACATGCTAGCACTACAGTCACCATAAAAAGAATAAACATCCATAATAGAATCCAAGTTTTTATTGCTTCTTCATCTTCTTTGTTTATATATTGATCACGCATCCACATAAAACACACGCAAACACAAAACCTGTTCACCTCAATCGGTTTGAACTGTAACCACAGATTCAAGAAGGAAATAGTCATCTCTCTCAACCACTAATTATAAGAATACAAGCCTATATCACTCTATTATGCAAATGGATGGGAGTGAGCAAATAACTAGTTTTAAGAATAAGGCAACTAGAAGTCAAGCTATTTACTCACCCCGATGGTGGCAAGATGTGACAGTGTCATTTGTAATGTGGGGTTGACATCAGCCAATCCAAAAATTCTCTGGTCACTATGACCACTATCACAGTGACATCCATATTCAAATGACCCTCCCTCTTTTAGTGCAATGAAGGTGCTGCTGCAGGGATGGAAACCCTAGGGCCCAGCATCCCTCAAAGCACTTGACACGAACTGGCAAAAGGCAGAAACACATAAGAGAGGTGAAGAACAGACACTTTGATCCTAGTCTGAAGGCTTGGCACCCACAAGTTAACAGCAGTAATTATATCATGATCTTTAATTGAATGCTCAAATCATTCCAATCATCAGGTATGACAGTTAAGTCTAATAATTATAAACAAGTTGGTAAAAATATTGGTCACAATTTTCTGGTCAACTTGAGGCTGTGAGTTCAATCCTTCTATTGGATTATATATATATATATATATATATATATATATATATATATATATATATATACACTTATACTTGTATATAAGCTGACTTCATTTATAGTATGATCACCTGAATTTTTTTGCATGGATTTTAACCCCTCCGGAATATCAGTGTATAATGTAACCAGTCAATAAAAATGCATGATTTTTTAACCTTTTCAAAAAAAAGTTGCCTGTGAATAGTGCAACCCCTATTTTTTGCATAAAATTCTAATTATAAAACCTGTACTATATTCGAGTATATATGGTATATACCTGGTGTCACAGCAGAGTTGTTCAAATCACATTAAAGCATAACTGTCCATCCCACAAAATGTTTGTCGCAGTTAGCTCCTCCTCAGTTCTTTAATCCTTCAACAGGGGTCTCTCTCCCCTGGCTATAAATACTAGCTGAGCCTTCTCTCTCTCTCTTTTTCGACTTAGGCCTTGGGCAGCTACCTCGCGCAGAGGCGAGGTAAAAACTCTCTTTTTCCACTAACACCAATATATGACCTCTCACAGATACAGCATTTCCCAAATTCTGGGAACGTGCTAAGAACAATACACATACGAACACTTACAACACACACACATAATTTCTCCATACAAATTCTATGTAACAGTCCATGTCTTTGTTTAACTTGTTTTGTTATTAATATATATTTGTTTACCCATGTATATCAGTCTTGTTTGTTTTCTTTGTCTTCTTCGGACTTAATTAAAGTCTGACATTCTCATGTAGCTGGACCCGCCAGCAGGAAAGTTTAACCTTCTGATATCTCTTCACATCTTCACCCCAATGGTCTGCTACATATGGTGACTTCCCGACGTGATTTAAAGTTTCAACTCCTGCTAACACACACAAGACGATATATATGTACAAGCAAATTCTTATACAGACCTTCCAAATGAGAGCCAGTTAAAACAACATAATATTGGAAACTTCTTTTCTATCCTACGCACGACATACTCTATTAACGAAAGAACTTTTAATTCACTACAACATGTCTACAAAACAATTTGCTCCTACACGGCAAAAGGAATTTCTCCTACAACACGTGGAAACTGCAATTACTACTATGAGCAAGCCTTACAACTCTTTCTCCGTACTGGTCTATATTTGCTTGACCTTTTCTTTCTCTCAGCGACGTTTGACATTAATTTCACCCGGCTTACCAAACGGAGAACGCAACACCATTTTTAACTAAATTCAACTTTCATCTTCTGGACTGAAATAGATAAAGTGTGAACCACATCTCAAACAAAGGTGACTCACCATCCTTTATCGTACCCTGCAATGATGCAACTCGAATTATCTAAGAATTTGCGAGAACGATATTCTACCGTCAATAATAGCAAATTCTCTCACATGCATTTGACACTCGGTAGAAATTCTACATCAGCTCAACTTGGCCCGGGGGTAGAGCGACGTGTTCCCCCCTCTCACCTTCACTTGGCCGACCATCGTCGCTGACCACAAGAAGCAGCCAAGCCTAGCAGCAGCCACCAACATCGCCACAACACTGCTACTATTAAACCTTGTATGCCAATTTTATCCACGCATCCCAAACAACCTCATCTTTCAAGCAAAACTACGACCAGGCCAGCAAACAGGTTGACGGGACGACAAACGCAACTCTACGTGGAGCATTGGAAAAAAGAGCAAATGCTGAACACTACCAACGTTTCTTCCAGGACGTGCCCCAACTGACCCACTAGAGAAATGCACAGCACCCTGACGACAACAAGCACATTTCATTGAATCACGCTTCGCAGCTACACTCAGACACATTTTCTTTTCAGTGCATAAGAACAATTTTCAAAACTTTTTACATAATAAAAGTTTGCTTTCTACAATTTTTATTCTGAGAGGACGTATGTCGCAGTTAGCTCCTCCTCAGTTCTTTAATCCTTCAACTTGACTTTTTTGACTTGGGCCTTGGGCCACTACCTCGCGCAGAGGCGAGCTAAAAATCTCTTTTTCCACTAACACCAATATGTGACCTCTCACAGATACAGCATTTCCCAAATTCTGGGAATGCGCTAAGAACAATACACGTACGTACGAACACTTACAACACACACACATAATTTCTCCATACAAACTATGTAACAGTCCATGTCTTAGTTTAACTTGTTTTGTTATTAATATATATTTGTTTACCCATGTATATCGGTCTTGTTTGTTTTCTTTGTCTTCTTTGGACTTAATTAAAGTCTGACATTCTCATGTAGCTGGACCTGCCAGCAGGAAAGTTTAACCTTCTGATATCTCTTCACATCTTCACCCCGCACAGTCCGCTACATGTTTAATATCTAAAAAAAAATCACTAAACTAATTGAGTTTCTTTTTTCCCAGGTTTTCAGATAAGACATTCAGCCATCTTCATACCATTTGTCATAAGAACCAGTGAAAAGCTAGAAAGAGAACGAGTTAAAATCATTTTGTGCCAGCACCACTGTCTTCCAAAATGAACAATGGTGAGAGGAAAAAGATCATTCCAGCCTTCAGTAATGGTACCAGCATTTATACCCTGGCTTCCACCTTCAAAATCTATTCAAGAACCATCAAGAGAATAGTGAATAAGTTTGAAAACTAACAGTAGATAGGAAAATTGTATCAGGAGGTAACAATAGGAAAAGGGATCATCATAAAGAGATCAATTGGAAAAGATCCAACTCAATCGACAAGACTTTAGCATGTGAGAGAGGAGTTTCAGCTATGACAGTCCAAAAAGCAGTAAAAAAAGACTTGAAAATTAAATGATATGTGAAACCTGTGAGGCACTATATTACTCCAGGACAGAAAGTTAGAAGGTTAGAGAGTGCAAAAATCCTCTTGAGTAAGTTGGAAATAATATATATATATATTTGAACTTTATTTCAATCCTACATGAGCTTCCAATCCTTAGCTATGATTAATTAATGATGAACATGTCATTTTTGTTTATGATCAATTTCATTACAATTCTTCTGTTAAGCTTGGAGAGTAATTATACATTCTTATTGCTCAAAGTAGAATCCAATAGTGTTATAAAAACCTTGAAGAATTCCTGTAAGATATCTCTAATCATTCCTAAGATGCAATGGTCCAAAGCTTAATCTAACAATTAGACAATTTTGCTGTTACACTTGGTATATCTAACAATAACAATCAGAACTTGAAACAAAATATCCTCACCCTTTGAAACTTACTCCAGTAAAAGTACTGTTTATCCTTGGCAAGAGTATTTTGTGACTGAATAGTTTTTACTACTCATTATTCATAAGTGTTATTCAGAGTAATATCTTTACCTTTGGTGTTTTTTTCAATCATTGATCAGTTGAAAAATTGTGATAAAAACAACAAAGTTGAAAATACTAGTTCAAATAATTTAAAGAATAAAGAAAATTACTCTATCTCAAAACTTCAGACCACTTTTTTTAACCACTGAATTTTAAAGCATTTCATAATATTTAATTAGATCATACTTTTTCGTATGCTCTGTGTTCAAAATATATATTTCAGTTAATAATTTTGTCATTTTCATTAAGGTTACATCTCAAATGATGGTAGATATTTTCAAAAGAACATGAGTAATGCCAGAAGAGAAGGGAAATTGTAATGCAACAATATTTCCAGTTGAAAGTGCCTTCTCTTGTAATTTAGTATTTGAAATCTTTTGGAAACCTCTCTCTCTCTCACACACACACACATTATAAACTCAGTTGTGTTTAAATATCATTGTCTGTAAAATACAATTCCACATATTTTCAATCCAGTTTTAATTCTGTATTAATTATCCAACAAAATCACGAGCTCATTATTTTTCTTAACAATAATTCATCTTCTCAAAGTATATTAAACAAAATTCATTGTTAATGTATAAGCTATCAAAATGAAATAAAAGTAATAAACCCCAGAGTAAGTGAAATTATCAAATGTCAGGTTAATTTGCATGTCAAGTTGACCTCAGCAAATAGGAAAAGAGCTTGTGCCTGTATACATCAAAAAATGATTTTCAGTTTTTTTGTGAATAACTCACAAAGAACTCCAATAGTCTCATTGACTGGTAATGATAAGAAACAAAAAATAGGTAGGGACAATTTGTTTTAAATATAACAAATGAACACAGAAAACAATGATTTTTCCATGTTCAGAACTTTGGAAGCATTATTCATATCTGTATATCTACTGTCATTAACTCAATTTTTATCGGCTATATATTTCAGAATGACTAAACACTTTTCATCTTTGGCCTTTAACAGCCATTCTTCTATTAGTAAAATAAAAAAATACGAGTTTTTATATTCAGTTCTTTTCTTTGAAAGTGGCAGATATTCATTCCTTTTGTGCATGCATCTATGTGTCTGCTTCTGTATATTTGTTTTTAAGTAAATAAAAATTTCATTCATTTATGGTTGCTGAGAATACCAGTATTCCAACTAATTTTACAGCATTTCCTGTATTTACACACACTCATTCAAATATACTTGCATCTATTTATACCTATGTATACAAACCTAAACAAAAATATTTGTGTGCTTATTTAAAAGCATTTTTTATAGCAGGCAGAGAAAGGAAACTACAAGAACGCCTACAGAAGGTAGTGAAGAAAAGTGAGAAGAAAGGACAAAGCATCAATTACAAGTAGAATGCATGGTCATAAGAAAAAGAAACAGCCCAACATGCAAATTCCAAATTTGAGATACCAAAATGAAACGGGTACAACAATTTAAATATCTGGGAAGTGCTTTAACAGAGAATGGAAAATGTGATAATTAAATCTGACGGCCCACTGGGATAATGAAAGATGTCTTTCAGAAGCTAGTATGGCAGTTAATGTTAGACAATCTCTTCACAGATGAAGAAGAGACTTGAAGCAACAGAAATGTGGTTCTACAGAAGGATTCTCAGAATACCATGAGCAACAATGGTATTTTACAAAAAATGCAAACCGAAAGGACACTTATACATAGCATCAGAAAGAGACATTTCTAAGACATATATGAGGAAAGAGGACTTGGAAAATTTGCTACTCACAGAGCATATGGAAGGCAATAGGGACAGAGGAATACAGTGCATAACAAGCTTATGTAAATGGTTGGCAGGACAGTGATTACGAGGGGGGTATAAAGGACAGGAAGTTATGGTGAGCCATCATCAGCCATGTCCTGAAGAGACATGGTACATAAAAGAAGAGTGGCTGATATACATTACATTTCATGCTAAGCAATTTTTGTTCTATCCCTTGATTTACTTAATGAGTGAAAGAAAGAAAAAGGAAAAAAAAAAACAGTAACATTAGAGAATTTTTGTACCATAAAAATATCTTGTTATTTTAAAAGCCTCCAGTGCATAATACTCCACATTGTACTCAAAGAGGAAAACGTGTATTTATATCACTATTCTTGCCTTGTCTTTCTTTTCTCTTTTGTTTTCCTTGTTCTGGTTCTGAGTTTTCTTTGTTTTTGTTCCCTCATGGAATTGCATGTATCATCATGCATATTGATAATCATTATTTCATTATGCCCATTCACCTCAAAGGAAATGAAGTTTATCAAGTTTTATAACAGATCAATAATTGAAAAGTCAATAAAATTGCAGAAATCTGTTTTTCTGGCAGCATATAACAGAGAAATTACCCTCTTAAAATATTTTTCTTTCAACTCAAACAGCTTATATTAAGCAAACTTTTATTTATTCATTTTGCTTTTCATGTTTTTTATTATCTCTTATCTCATATCTAATTTATTAATAATTTATATTTATCTTATTTTAGTTATTTTGTAATATGCTTTTTAATTAGATATGCATTTGTTGCATATCCATATTAAATTTAATTTATTGTTAATATATTTATTGCTTGAATGCTGTTTACACACATGCACAGGATTATGAATTTGCATATAAAGTTATCCCTATATATATATATATATATATATATATATATATATATATATATATATATATAATTTACACACATACAGATACACAGATATGGATTTACATATAAACTTACCCTTATATGTGTGTGTAAAGTTAGACTTGTTATGCATATACATATTTTTGTACATGTGTTTGTGTACACACACATAAATATGCTAGGATGTATATTAATTTCACTTGTATGGGTATATGTGTACATATCTGTCACACATATCACATATACTATCATCAAAATAAGCAGAATAGAAAAGATAAGGAAAAGAGAAAGGAGTTACCAAATATTATCCCAAGTCTTCAATTCGTTTTGAAACTAATTTTCCCTCACATTATACTGTGGTTGAAATACATTTACTATAAGTGCTTCATTATTTCCATGATTTTCACTAGATACTCCAAATACAAAGCCTTGTAGCAAACTTGTTTTTACTTTTAGTAGTTATATTTGATATACTGAATAATTAATCAATCCATTGGATTTCCTCCTTGTATATTTATATGTAAATAAAGAGGTTAAGTGAATCTCCATTAATTTTGATTAGATATTGAAGTTTGAGAGAGCAAGAAGAAAGGATTAACCCTTAATGTGAGAAGACAGAATGCATGGTTTTCAGCAGCAAAATAGACGGCCCAGTTTCTGAGTTACGTATCAAGGACATTAAAATCAAACGTGTGGAAATTTAACTATATGGATAGTGTAGTAATGAATGATGGAAAATGTGATACAAAAATCTGAAAGTGCCTTTTAGAAAATAAGCAAAATATTAGGATATTGAAAAATGTCCACAGAAACAAAGAAAATTCTATTGGATTGATCTTTTAAAATCTTCTGTACAGAAGTGTAATGCTGAATAATTTTTTCACAGATGAAAAAGAATTGTGATTCTACAGAGAAATGCTGAGAATACCATGGACAGATCACATATGAAATAGAGAAGTTTTAAGTGACTAGAAACTACAAAGAAACTTCCGCCAATAATAATGAAGAGATAGCTAAAATTTGGGGACTGCATATTGAAGAAAGTAAGCTTGAAGAATTTAACACTCCCAAGATATTTTGAGGGTAAAAAAAGTAAGGGAAACCAGTGAGTAACCTATTTAATGCGGGAGTAAATGGATAGCAGAACATGGACTACTAGGAAAAAAAAGGGAGGTAAAAAGGCAAGAGTTAATTAAAGCAACAAGGGACAGGAAGTTGTGGAGATCTATTACCACACTCATCCTGAAAGAACATGGCATACATAAAAAAAGGAAATGCACTAATGAAATTAAACGATGTATGAAAATTTGCACACACATGCACATTATCATATCAGACATAGGTTGATAAATATAAAGTTTTAGACCGAGAAATTTAAATAAATACATAAATGAACTGACCAAGATAGATAGATAGGTAGGTAGGTACAGGTTAAGATACAAATGAACAGAGATAGATAGATATGAAAATACTGAGATATATATATATGAATTGATCGAGAGACATAGAAACATATTCAAGGAGAGAGATTGTCATATAGGTAGACAAAGATATATTTGATATATGATTAGAGTTTTATGTAATTTTTATCTTAGAATTTTTATGACAGTTTAATAAATTTTACTTCCCATCTGACATAAAGAGCAGTTTATGGTCGAATACAGCTTTCTGATGTTTCCTGGATGAAAATATGCTACACTATATTTCTGTTGAATTTTTTGGGTGGTGCTGTCATCATGAATCTAGTTGTAATTATCATTGTTATTGATATTGCATATAATTATCATCATCAATATTATGACAATCGAGATGTTTTGCTTATTGATTTTCCATATCATTTCATCTCAGATATAACAGTCATATGTTCATCCAATAATTTATATTAAATTGAGGCATCAGAGATCTGATTAAAGGTTAGGCAAATGCACTCACACACATTTTGAAATTCACAAATAGATGCCTGTGTGTAACTATATAATTACGTATGCCTACTCAATTACATGTACCAATATGTCCTAACACATGGAATATATATATATATATATATATATATATATATATATATATATATATATATATATGTATGTATGTATATAAGATAGATCCACACACTTAAGCTCCCATAATAATACACATGTATCCAAGCATACTTAAACATACATAAGTTTTTATTATGATAATGCATGCTCATATGTATTTCATATGCTAGAAAATTAAAAATAATTTTTTGCTGACCTATGGTTCTTAATCATAAGCAAATACCTAATGAAAAGTCAGGTAAGCAAAGAGATATTAACAATGTGGACTAATTATGATGAGAAAAATGGAGTATACAGAGAAATACGAACAGCACTGAGCAAGAAAAGAAATACAGAGTATGCACACAGATGGGAAACAGATGCAAGTAAGCAGAGATCTATACGACCAGATTCGGGTAGGCCGAGAGATACACGACCAGATTCGGGTAGGCCGAGAGATACACGAACAGACTCGGAGAGGCCGAGAGATACACGAACAGACTCGGAGAGGCCAAGAGATATATCGGGTGTCGCAAAAGTCACCTAGATATTTAAAATATTTCATAACATGTCATATTTTTCATATTTTTTATTTCTTTTTTTTTCAGAACTTTGATTAACACAGAGAAATTATCCATGAAAAAATTCACAACTGAACAAAGAACCAAAATCTTGGAATTTTATTTTGGATTTAATCGAACTTTTTCTTACTGGATATTTTCATGAAATTCTGAAATTTTATGGCCACCATGTTTTCCTGATCTGATGCAACCCGATTGTCTTTGGATGGGATTATACCTTAAGGAGGGTATATGCATCAATAAACTGCAGACAATTCAGCAACTCAAGGATAACATCTGTACAAAAATATGAAGCCTGCAAACTAAGTTATTAAACACTCTTATCAGCAAAGCTATAGAAAGAATGCATTTGTATGATGTAAAAAATGGAAGATATTGACATTATAAAAATTTTCATGATTTCAATGTTTAAATTTTAATTCTGTATAAAACCATTTTTGAACAATAAAAACAGTGATGAAATAGATAAATTTCTAAATCTCTAGGTGATTCTGGGACACCCGATACAGAGCCAGGTGGGCAGAGAGATATATGAACAGAGCCAGGTAAGCAAAGATATATACAAAGAGACAGGTAAGCACAGGGATTTATGAACAGACTCAGGTAGAGAGATTTATGAAAACAAATTGGTAAGCAGCAAAACATGGAGAGAGTCAACTGTAGATAGAAAGATATGAATAGGCTTAGGTAGGCAAAGACATGTGAAAATAACCAGGTAGATAAAGACATGTGAAAATAACCAGGTAGATAAAGACATGTGAAAATAACCAGGTAGATAAAGACATGTGAAAATAACCAGGTAGATAAAGACATGTGAAAATAACCAGGTAGATAAAGACATGTGAAAATAACCAGGTAGATAAAGACATGCGAAAAGAATAAGGCCAGCAAAGAGATATGAACTGACTCGAGTAGGAAAAATTAGATACGAACCGACTCGGGTAGGAAAAATTAGATACGAACCGACTCGGGTAGGAAAAATTAGATACGAACCGACTCGGGTAGGAAAAATTAGATACGAACCGACTCGGGTAGGAAAAATTAGATACGAACTGACTCGGGTAGGAAAAATTAGATACGAACCGACTCGGGTAGGAAAAATTAGATACGAACCGACTCGGGTAGGAAAAATTAGATACGAACCGACTCGGGTAGGAAAAATTAGATACGAACCGACTCGGGTAGGAAAAATTAGATACGAACCGACTCGGGTAGGAAAAATTAGATACGAACCGACTCGGGTAGGAAAAATTAGATACGAACCGACTCGGGTAGGAAAAATTACATACGAACCGACTCGGGTAGGAAAAATTACATACGAACCGACTCGGGTAGGAAAAATTACATACGAACCGACTCGGGTAGGAAAAATTACATACGAACCGACTCGGGTAGGAAAAATTACATACGAACCGACTCGGGTAGGAAAAATTACATACGAACCGACTCGGGTAGGAAAAATTACATACGAACCGACTCGGGTAGGAAAAATTACATACGAACCGACTCGGGTAGGAAAAATTACATACGAACCGACTCGGGTAGGAAAAATTACATACGAACCGACTCGGGTAGGAAAAATTACATACGAACCGACTCGGGTAGGAAAAATTACATACGAACCGACTCGGGTAGGAAAAATTACATACGAACCGACTCGGGTAGGAAAAATTACATACGAACCGACTCGGGTAGGAAAAATTACATACGAACCGACTCGGGTAGGAAAAATTACATACGAACCGACTCGGGTAGGAAAAATTACATACGAACCGACTCGGGTAGGAAAAATTACATACGAACCGACTCGGGTAGGAAAAATTACATACGAACCGACTCGGGTAGGAAAAATTACATACGAACCGACTCGGGTAGGAAAAATTACATACGAACCGACTCGGGTAGGAAAAATTACATACGAACCGACTCGGGTAGGAAAAATTACATACGAACCGACTCGGGTAGGAAAAATTACATACGAACCGACTCGGGTAGGAAAAATTACATACGAACCGACTCGGGTAGGAAAAATTACATACGAACCGACTCGGGTAGGAAAAATTACATACGAACCGACTCGGGTAGGAAAAATTACATACGAACCGACTCGGGTAGGAAAAATTACATACGAACCGACTCGGGTAGGAAAAATTACATACGAACCGACTCGGGTAGGAAAAATTACATACGAACCGACTCGGGTAGGAAAAATTACATACGAACCGACTCGGGTAGGAAAAATTACATACGAACCGACTCGGGTAGGAAAAATTACATACGAACCGACTCGGGTAGGAAAAATTACATACGAACCGACTCGGGTAGGAAAAATTACATACGAACCGACTCGGGTAGGAAAAATTACATACGAACCGACTCGGGTAGGAAAAATTACATACGAACCGACTCGGGTAGGAAAAATTACATACGAACCGACTCGGGTAGGAAAAATTACATACGAACCGACTCGGGTAGGAAAAATTACATACGAACCGACTCGGGTAGGAAAAATTAGATACGAACCGACTCGGGTAGGAAAAATTAGATACGAACCGACTCGGGTAGGAAAAATTAGATACGAACCGACTCGGGTAGGAAAAATTAGATACGAACCGACTCGGGTAGGAAAAATTAGATACGAACCGACTCGGGTAGGAAAAATTAGATACGAACCGACTCGGGTAGGAAAAATTAGATACGAACCGACTCGGGTAGGAAAAATTAGATACGAACCGACTCGGGTAGGAAAAATTAGATACGAACCGACTCGGGTAGGAAAAATTAGATACGAACCGACTCGGGTAGGAAAAATTAGATACGAACCGACTCGGGTAGGAAAAATTAGATACGAACCGACTCGGGTAGGAAAAAAGATATATGTTCCGACTCGAACAGGAAAAAGAGATATAAACTGACTCAATAATGCAAAAAGAAGATATGAACCAAATCGGTAACGCAAAAAAAAGATATGAACCAAATCGGTAACGCAAAAAAAAGATATGAACCAAATCGGTAACGCAAAAAAAAGATATGAACCAAATCGGTAACGCAAAAAAAAGATATGAACCGATTCCGTAACAAAAAAAGATATGAACCGATTCCGTAACAAAAAAAGATATGAACCGATTCCGTAACAAAAAAAGATATGAACCGATTCCGTAACAAAAAAAGATATGAACCGATTCCGTAACAAAAAAAGATATGAACCGATTCCGTAACAAAAAAAGATATGAACCGATTCCGTAACAAAAAAAGATATGAACCGATTCCGTAACAAAAAAAGATATGAACCGATTCCGTAACAAAAAAAGATATGAACCGATTCCGTAACAAAAAAAGATATGAACCGATTCCGTAACAAAAAAAGATATGAACCGATTCCGTAACAAAAAAAGATATGAACCGATTCCGTAACAAAAAAAGATATGAACCGATTCCGTAACAAAAAAAGATATGAACCGATGAACCGATTCCGTAACAAAAAAAGATATGAACCGATTCCGTAACAAAAAAAGATATGAACCGATTCCGTAACAAAAAAAGATATGAACCGATTCCGTAACAAAAAAAGATATGAACCGATTCCGTAACAAAAAAAGATATGAACCGATTCCGTAACAAAAAAAGATATGAACCGATTCCGTAACAAAAAAAGATATGAACCGATTCCGTAACAAAAAAAGATATGAACCGATTCCGTAACAAAAAAAGATATGAACCGATTCCGTAACAAAAAAAGATATGAACCGATTCCGTAACAAAAAAAGATATGAACCGATTCCGTAACAAAAAAAGATATGAACCGATTCCGTAACAAAAAAAGATATGAACCGATTCCGTAACAAAAAAAGATATGAACCGATTCCGTAACAAAAAAAGATATGAACCGATTCCGTAACAAAAAAAGATATGAACCGATTCCGTAACAAAAAAAGATATGAACCGATTCCGTAACAAAAAAAGATATGAACCGATTCCGTAACAAAAAAAGGATATGAACCGATTCCGTAACAAAAAAAGATATGAACCGATTCCGTAACAAAAAAAGGTATGTGAACCGACTCGGTAACGCAGAAGGTATGTGAACCGACTCGGTAACGCAGAAGGTATGTGAACCGACTCGGTAACGCAGAAGGTATGTGAACCGACTCGGTAACGCAGAAGGTATGTGAACCGACTCGGTAACGCAGAAGGTATGTGAACCGACTCGGTAACGCAGAAGGTATGTGAACCGACTCGGTAACGCAGAAGGTATGTGAACCGACTCGGTAACGCAGAAGGTATGTGAACCGACTCGGTAACGCAGAAGGTATGTGAACCGACTCGGTAACGCAGAAGATATGTGAACCGACTCGGTAACGCAGAAGATATGTGAACCGACTCGGTAACGCAGAAGATATGTGAACCGACTCGGTAACGCAGAAGATATGTGAACCGACTCGGTAACGCAGAAGATATGTGAACCGACTCGGTAACGCAGAAGATATGTGAACCGACTCGGTAACGCAGAAGATATGTGAACCGACTCGGTAACGCAGAAGATATGTGAACCGACTCGGTAACGCAGAAGATATGTGAACCGACTCGGTAACGCAGAAGATATGTGAACCGACTCGGTAACGCAGAAGATATGTGAACCGACTCGGTAACGCAGAAGATATGTGAACCGACTCGGTAACGCAGAAGATATGTGAACCGACTCGGTAACGCAGAAGATATGTGAACCGACTCGGTAACGCAGAAGATATGTGAACCGACTCGGTAACGCAGAAGATATGTGAACCGACTCGGTAACGCAGAAGATATGTGAACCGACTCGGTAACGCAGAAGATATGTGAACCGACTCGGTAACGCAGAAGATATGTGAACCGACTCGGTAACGCAGAAGATATGTGAACCGACTCGGTAACGCAGAAGATATGTGAACCGACTCGGTAACGCAGAAGATATGTGAACCGACTCGGTAACGCAGAAGATATGTGAACCGACTCGGTAACGCAGAAGATATGTGAACCGACTCGGTAACGCAGAAGATATGTGAACCGACTCGTTAACGCAGAAGATATGTGAACCGACTCGGTAACGCAGAAGATATGTGAACCGACTCGGTAACGCAGAAGATATGTGAACCGACTCGGTAACGCAGAAGATATGTGAACCGACTCGGTAACGCAAAAGGGATTTGTACCTACTTGATAACACATATGAGATGTGAACTGACTCGGTAATGCAAAAGACATATGAACCGACTCAGTAACACAAAAGAGATATGATCTGACTCGGGTGTGCAAAAGAGATTTGAACAGCTTCAATTGAACAGGGTGATATAAATAGAGCCAGAATCAGGTTGGTAGAAAGTTATGAACTGACTCAATTAGGTAAAAAGATACGAAAAGAATCAGGTGGTCAGTAAGATATGAACAGACTCTAGTGAGCAGAGGTATATGAACAGAGCCAGAGATCGGCAGAAATATATGAAAAGACCGAGGTAGACAGAGAGATGTGAACAGACTGGTGAAGGCAGAGAGATGTGAACAGACTAACAATGGCATAGGCAGAAATATATGATGACACTCAGGCAGGCAGATAGATTTGAACAGAATCAAGTAGTCAGAGATGTATGAATAGAGTTGTGTAGACAAAGAGATATTAAATGAGTTTTTCTAAATTTGTAGATAATATTCATGATCATAAATCCCATAACCCATTAGGGTCATAGGGGCACAATGTATACTGTAGCTGTATCAGCAGTGGTATGTCTTGGGCAAGTGAACCTGACAGAGCCCAACCTTATCCAGGTTGGTTTAAATTCTAAGTTTTCTTTCTACTAGACTGGTTACCACCCAAAGTTATATGACCCAGACTGTTCTGCTATTTACCCATGACTGGTGGGGGAGAAGTGATGAATTCATACTTTTCCCAAGGCTATTTGCATGTAAGTGAATGTAACAAACTCAATTGGAATCCAAACTTGGTTTTCCGATTTATCATTTAATGCCTCTATCCATTACACCACCTCCACACCCACCAGGCAAGCAATATCATTTCAGCCTGCTTGAGTAAATATTCTCATTTTTTTTCAGTGTAAATATATTAAAAAAAAAAAATCAAATATGAGATGAATTTTGTCAAGTATTAATCAACATTCATGAGAAGCAGCCTCAATAGCATACATATCAAATCTTTTTCACTCACAATAGATTCTATCTATTTCTCATAACGGAAAACATTTGTTTTCTGTCACAAATAACAATTTGAGCCACATTCAATTATCTTTTATCATTCTCCTTCCATTTCCAACAATGTGTCTTAACAACAGTGGCAGTTATAAAGACCAAATCAAAATTATACACCAGATTTCTAGGTATTGTCCACAGTGTGCATTGACAGTGAATTTATCACGACATTAAAACAATCTTGTCAATAATCAACAGCAAATTTACCACAGCTATTAACTCCAAAGTGCAGATATAGTTATGTCCATTATTTGAAAATTTCAATAACAAAATCATCTAATTCAACTTGAAAGAGTGTAAATGTTCTGTTCACTTGTAAAATGTGTTAGCGGATAATCAGCTCTTGTTAAAATCAACATCTCATCAAAGTTTAAGAGATGAAAATGAACATTGTCTTAAAATCATTTAAGATTCAGTTTTCATAATTTTCCTTAATGACTCATTAATCTGTATCTTCAAAGGCTTCAGAAAATTAAAGAGGCTCATACAAAAAAGAAATGTTGGTCAAAAAAAATAAACAAAAAAAAACTTGTCTTTGAAATTTATGTGTTTTAAATGGATAATGCATAAAACTATTTTGGTCTTTATCTATCCACTTACTTGTTTCTTATGAAACATATAAGTAGCCCAAATGTTTTGCGTATAAGATATGTAACATTAATAGTTCCCAATAATATCTTTATTGTTATTATTTTCTTTTAACATGTTACTTTATGCCGAAAATGACTCACTTTGTGGCACTGAGTTCTATTTATGATGCTTCTATATTCACTCAATCATTTATGTTAAATTTATCCAAAAGACATTGAACTGAAATTAATCATTATCTTCAGTCAAAATGCTATCCTAAATAATAAAAATAAGTAAAGAAAATCATTTAACACTATTTACATTGTTTAGATTGTTGTCCTCATCTTTATTGTCATGTTCATGACATTTCGGCCATTGTACTCTTTGGCTTGAAGGGTTTGGTTCAAAATTCCAACATATATCACTTGAAGAAGGCCAGAGTGCACAACAGCTGAAACATCAGGAATATGACAATAAAGATGAGGACCACAGTCTGAATAATGTAAATAGTTACAATACTCATTTCAGAAATATAGACAAAATCATTTAATCTTATTAAAATAAATATTCATACTTTTGTTGTTTAAATATACTAAAAATGCATTATTTAAATTCTAGAAGGGTCAGTTAAAAGGGAATGTCGTTTCTAATTTAATTTGAAAACTAATATAATTTCTATGCCTTTTTAATTATAAGCCATACAGTGTCTAGAGACCCTGGGGAAAATGTAGGGATTTAACTTTTCTTTTTCTACCTATAATCTTCTAAAATAGCTGGTCCTTGTGACACACATAGAAAGCAATGAGCTGTCATGGAATTTCGGTTTTAGGAAGGAGAAAGTGGTGCAAATATTCACAAGAGGTTATTAAATATTTATGCTAAGCATGCTAAGGAAATAGGTTAATAGAGTTAGTAATAATCCGATAAAGAAAAAAGAAATTGAATTTTATGACAGGCCTCACAGTGACAGACCTGCTACTGTTATGAACAAAGAGTGTGTAGATGCCTAACAGGCTGATGCTCTCATTACAGCTAAGAGAAGAATCACTACCTCAAAACTCTTTGAATACTTTAAGGTGAGTCACAATAGCACCTACAATTTAATGCAGTCTGTTGGCTACTCAAAGATCTGTGCAAAGTGAAGTCTCATAATGCTGACAGATTCTATGAAGAAGCAGAAGGTGGTTGGTTCCCAAGATCTGCTGCTGCTGCACAACATGGATAGCACTCAGAGAACAGTTGTTCTCCAGTTATGATGAGGCGAAAGAGGTAACTCCAAACTGGCTAAGAAAGTAGTCAGGAAGCTTCTTTACGACTGGTATACTTGCTGTCATTCAAAGGGGCAATACCAAGATTGAGGAAGGAGATTAAGTTGACAACTAGATTTGGAATCTTGAGACTTTTCTGTTCCTTTTGGTATTTTATGTTATTCTACTATGAAATCTGCTGTAATTGAAGAAGAATAGGCATTACTATTTGGCCAGCCCTTGTATTAGTAATACCTAATAAATCACTTTGGCATCAATAACTTTCATGACTTTATCTCAGTCTGCTTGCTTTACATACACTGTTATGACAGCTTTCAAAATGGAAACCAATTTTTCAATCATATTCTAGAAAGTTAATGGCTTTCATTTATATACCAACAAAATGCACATTACATGACTGGCTTTAGTATGAAGACAAGATCCAACAGAGCTTTGACACCAACTTTTCCATGATTCTTGTTCCTTTCAACATTATGCTTTAATCAATCATAAGCAGTACAGGATAAGGTTCAGCACACCAAGAATAATAGCAGAGATGAGGTTATCATTCAGAAAAAAATCTCTACATACCTTAACATAAAACCAAATTTTATGAAGATGACTATGTCTACATTCAGACTAATTACCACATCTTTGTTGTTGCTATCACAATGTTTTAACCATTGTATACTTCTTCAAGTTTCTGTTTATTTGAATAACCTTCAAAGAATTTTATACTGAACGCCTTATTCAATCTATAGATTGATTGTTCTTGTTCCACAGTTTTATTTTTTTTAATACTGCTCAGTTATTGCTAACCTTATTTCTAGTTAGACTGAGTCTGTACCACCCAGCTCAGGGATTGAACTCACAATTACTATGATACTAAATCCACAAACCAAGGCATTAATCCACCAGGCTATTGTCCTGTGAGATAGACAGACACCCAAAGAAGGTTGGAGGACACAATGGCCAAAACATTGTGATAATAGAAACAATGACAAGCATATTAGTCTGAATGTAAATAATGTGAATAAATGTAACTACTTATTCCAGATATTCAGACAGATGACAATGTTCGTTCAAATAAATGAAAACTATTTTGTCTGTTATTCATGTAAAACATGTGTGTCCACTAAAATAATGTTTAGAGTAATAAGAAATAATGTTGGCTTAAAAATAAATTCCATTAATTCCTTAGAAATTACTATGAATGTTTATATTTGTGCTTTAACAAAGTTTTAATCACTACTATGAATGTTGATTGGTTGATTTGGTTTTTATGGCTCATCAACTCTTTGTGGCTTATGTAAAGTCAGAACATATTTTAGATTGCAAAATAATTCTTTTTTGTGAGCAAATATTGCATTAACAAGTTCTTTTGAGAATAACAATGAATTTTTCTAGATACAAGTCCTACTATTTAACCCATAGCTGGAGGGAGGAGATTGATTCATATCTTTTACAAGGGTATTTGCACATAAGTGCATGTAACAAACCTGATTGGAATTCAAACTTTGTTCCCTGCTGAAAATGATAATCATCAGTTTCAGAGAATAAAAATGTTTTGTTAATCATGCAGACTTCAGGCTTATACGTTGGAACTTTCACACTTTCTATCTTTTCATACTGTATCTGTTGTAAAACTAGAGTAAATTTTACTGACATTGTATCGCAACACAGAAAAAATTGGTTCCATGCATTTCCAAAAAACAGTTTAATAAACTTGAAATCAGTAGCTTTAAATTTAAACTCAGTTGACCAATTCTGATTTTTCAAGTCAATACTAATTACTTTAATTTGCAACTGAAAAAATATGAGAAATGACTGGGACTCAATAGGAAAAGAAACAGTGTCAAATTAAGCAATAATTTTAGTGATTAAAATAAAGTAAGTTAACATAATTACCTATCATCATTTTTAAAAATTACCATGATCATTAAGCAAGTTTATATTTGTTTACAGGTAAATACTGTCAAAATGGGAGCTTCAGTGGATATTTACAGATTTATTTGGTTTATTGAACATGTATTGCTCACACGGAATTTGCAGATAGCATAAAGGTTATTGGTGTTGCAAGTGTAAGCAGAAATCAGAGTTCAAATTCTGGCCCACTCGGTTGCATTAACTATAGCACAAAGGCATGTGGAAAAGGCATAAATCCATATTTTCCCCAGCCACTCAAGCTATAGGTTAAGTAGCAGGCAGAATGGGTTGTCTTGCCTTGAGCTGCAGCCAGTCCAGAAGCATTAAAGTGTTGAGAAGGCAATGAGAAACCATTCTACTATTTTTCCCAAAAAGTATTGGCAATTTACCGATAATAAAGAAAAGGAATCTGTGGAGAGCCATGATCACTTTTTTTTTATTATAATTGTTTACCCAAGAGCCACTCAAGATAAAAGGTTACTACTGAAGGAGGTTATTGTATGGGCATAAGAGGAGAAAGTTAAGAAGTGCAGATTATGAGAATATGTAGGATAGATAACAATTGGCCCTAGAATTGAAGAGATTAAGATCATAATGATTGGGAAAGCATCCTTTCAATGTCTGTTTCAGAATTATTAGGAAGAAGCTATCTGAGTGATACTTCCTTCTTACCAATGGAATACGAAGGGAATGAAAATAATTTGATTCTGTGTACATGGCACGGTAGGTCCAAACTGCAATGGAACTAAGGAATGTAAAGGGGCAAGAGGTTAGCAATGTTTTGTCTGTGGGAAAAGAGTTGTAGGGTGAAAAATAATTTATCACCCACAAGGCTGCATAAACACTTCTGAATTTTGTCATGGTTCTATGTGAGGACTGGGAAGCATCAGCCCAGATATAGCAGCAATACACCATTGTAGGTCTGATCTAACTCTTGTCAAGATAAAGTATGGCAGGAGAAGTCAGATGCTGACTATTTTATTTTAATTGTTTCTTCCTAGCAATGCAATAAAGATGTAAGGATATACTGAGTGTGAAAGAATATCAGAAAAAAATACTATTATGGAGAGAGAACAATAAAAGAACAGGAAATAACAATACAGAAGATAACGACTGACATTGCATTAAAATCTTTGAAGATCAAAGTTGATTGGGAAGTAAGAAACTTGAAGAGAATTCCACAAGTAAGAAGTACAAGAAAAGAAACTGTTAGCATAGAATTTACTGTTACATCTAGCCATTTTAACTGTAAAAGGATGAGACCTCAGCACCATTCTAGTACTGCACTTAAATTTATAAAGTTTAGGTACCATAGAGGAAAGTTCCTCAGAACAATTACCATGAAACAATTATATTTTCAGTCTCTTTAGTGATGGATCATATGAGTTCTACTTGAGGTGGGGTTGAGTCGCAAGAGATGTCCAAGGCCAGAAGCATCATTGAGAGCATCACGATTCATCATGATGGGAGAAAAGGCATGATCTACTTTATGATAATGAAATATTACTAGCTGGGTTTTCGAGCTCATTTTTCCCCTGTTGAGCTGTTAGTACTATCGAGGGGAGATCAACTGCCAGGCTCTGGTAATCTAAATCATCTACAGCCCATTGTGAAATAGTATTAAAAAAACATTCACTATTTAGACAAAAAGCAGCAATAATGAAATTATCAGTCAATTTTTTTTTTAAATGGAAAGTATACTGTAAGTTATTTCACTGACTTAAGTGAACTGTTGCAAACACAGTGATGTATTTCGCCATGCCTTTTAGGTTTGACTGCTGTCCAATTCACACTCCTTGGTTTTTGAACAGGTGTAGAGGTTTATCTCATGTTTCCTGCTTAGGATTGGGTTTCTGACTCCTAAAGTCAGATTCTCTTTCACTCCTAGTAACACATTCATTGATTTCAGGATATAGATCGTTTATAAGTGTCTAATCTTTAGATTCTTTCATCACAAAAACGTTAAAACATCAAGAATATACACAATATAATTGACAGAAGGACATAAAATAGAAAAACTTAAAAAGAAGCTAAAATAAAAATGAAATAAGAGAGTTTATTCACCCAATCTCTCATTTTTCTTGTTTTGAAATCAATATGCTTTTAAGCATTCTTTGAAAATCTTCATTTGACACAACATTGATGATCAAATCTCAGAATGCATTTGGAAATATATTAAGTTGATGTGCAACCAGTTTTGACCAATATACTCACCATTGATCTGCATAGGATGTAAACTAGAGGAAATGCTTGGATATTCAATTGTCATTTTATAAAACATTTCAGTCAGAACATTATCTGATTATCTTCAGATGACCTGTCATGCAGGAACTAACTGTATATTCATTTACATATGTAAATCAGTGAAAGAAAACAGTGAATCCTAATTAGATGATATGGCTGAAATGTTCCATCTATTACTCAACACAGAAGGAAGCAAGGAATAGTGTGTTTCATTCCTTAACATATGCCTCCATAAAAAAGCCCCTGTCAAGAAAACTGAAGTACAAAATAAAATAATATATTATATTCCAAATAATTTCCTTTTTAAAAGGTGAAAGAATGGTAGATCATGTTTTAGCTACTGTTTAACAGAAAATTTCACACTATTTTTTTAAATTATTTTTTATTAATTATCTTTTAATATATAAAAAAAACAACATGGAATACTGCTGCCATATCTGGTCAGGTGCCACTGATATATATCTTCAGATTCTTGACAAAATTCAAAGAAGGGTCTGTAATCTAATCGATCCTGACCAGATTCAGTCACTTTCCCACTGCTGTAACATGATTTCCCTCTGTCTAGTCTACAAATATTTTCATGGTAATTGTTCTGATAATCTTTCCTCTGCGGTACCTTGAGCACATGGATTTAAGTGTACTACTAGATTAGCAACTAGGTCTCACTGTTTTAGTGTTGAAATAGCTAGATGTAACTGTATGTTCTATTCTAATAGTTTCTTTTCTCACACTTCTCGCCTGTTGAAATCCCTTCCAATTTCTTGCTTCCCTACCACTTACAATCTTCAAAAATTTAAATGCAACTCCAATCGCCATTTTCTCTCTTCCTGAACACTATTCTTTTATTGTCCCTTCTCCTCCCTAAACTATTCTCATTCTTTCACTGTCAGTAACACATTGCATCCTAATGGCATTATCACCTTGCTTGGGGTGAAATGATTAAAAAAAAACAATATTTGCCTTGACTGAATTAACTATTCGTCGTATGTATAAAGTTTAACACTTGCATGTATATCATGTAAATCATGATAATTAAATAAAGTTGTTCATATGTCTAAGTTTATGTGTACAAAATGTTGCATAAAATGGTGATGTCAAATAGCTATTTAATATGCACAGCATAGATGTGGTATAAGGTTGAAAGTATGGAGTACGGAGTGAGGATTGAACTCACTACTCAGTCATAACTGATCTAGCAAGACAAGTTTGCTAACCATTACACCACATCGAAGTGCCCATGTGACATCAAATAAGTCATGTATACAAGTATGTGTGTCATATCTTGTTCAACTTAGCAGTTCTTATGTGATATTTGTTCTTCTGTATGGCAGTGAATGCTGGACAATCTCCTCAAAAATGAAGAAGAGACTTGAAGCAACAGAAATGTAGTTCTACAGAAAAATGGAGAAAATACCATGGACCAAACATGTGAGCAACAACAAGGTTTTGAAGAAAATGGAAGCAAAAAGGAAACTTATACTTAACATCAGGAAGAGGCAGATAAAATGTCTGGAGCCTGTAATAAAGGAGAAGTGTTTTGAAAACCTGATACTCACAGGACAGATTGAGGGAATGAAGGCCAGAAGAAGGCTTGATGAACTTGAGCAAATGGATGGCAGAACAGGGTTTGGGAGAAATAACAAAGAGACAAAACTTATTAAGAGCTACAAGTGACAGGAAGATGTGGATGGCCATGACTGCTTATATCCTGAAGGGACATGGCATGTAAAAGAAGAACTTGCATATTCAACTTTAGAAATCAAATTTTTAAAATAACTGTTTTGTATGCGGCTTTTACAGTCAAACTGCTTAATTATTCAAATAAAGCCATTTTCTGCCTTGAAAGTGGTAACTACGTCAACATTTAAATCACAGCATTGGAGAAAAGAGAAATAAGCAATGTCAGCAGTTTTAGTAGCATGTTTTGAAAATTTAATATATTTTATAAAATGATAACATTCTAACATGCTATATATGAAATGAACAATGACTAAAATGACTAAAAACTATTGAACTGCTTTAAGTGGTACAATTTTGCTAGTACCATTTTATGACATACCCAGATCATTCAAAAAATGACTATGGTGATTTTCTAAGCATAGCTTAGATGTGGCATATGATCAGAACTATGGGGCACCCAGTGAGGATCAAACTCACTACTCAGTTGTAATTATTCTAGCAAGACAAGCTCACTAACCATTACCCTATGTCAAGGTGCCTGAATGATTTTCTAAGTGTAGTTTAGATGTAGTACAAGGCCAAAAGTATGAGGCACTCAGGATCAAACACACTGAGTTATAATTGTTCTAGCGAGACACGCTTGTTAACCATTACACCATATCAAAGTGCCCAAATGATTTTCTAAGCATAGCTTATATGTAGCAGAAGGTCGAACATATGGGGCACCCAGTGAGGATCAAACTCACTACTTAATCATAATTGTTCTAATGTGACAAGTTTGCTAACATTACACCACATTGAGGTGCCTCTCAAAGAAATGACTATATAGCATATGATCGAGACTTGGTCTGTGTAACACCAGGTATTATTACTTGTTGTAACTAAATATAAAAAGGAATGTTACTGGTCGATTTATTGAAAAACGTTTCTGTGATCCTTTTTTTTTTTGGGAACTTTATTTAAAAGGCCTTTGTTTAAAGAGTCTTTTGCCATTAAGGCCTTTATAGTGTGTGTCTTTAGACTCGGCCTTTTTGTCTGTTAAGATACCCAAAGCTACAAATCTTCGACACCAAATATTTTCCAGCAGGTATTTGCACAAATTTACCCATTTTGTTTTTAATAAAATTACATATTTATGCTGATGCATCAATAATTTTGAAATGCTTTCAAAGTTTTGCCATTAAACTGTCTACTTTCTAATTATTAGAAATTTTGTTTTGCAAAATGTATGAGAAATGGAGACATGCTAAAATTTTTATGCTTCCAAAGAATGATTTTCTGGTTATATTGAAAATTCAGATTGAAGGAAATAATTTTATATCATTATATAAAACCTGCTAATTTGAACGAAAGAAAGGAAAAAGAAAACACTGCTTTAAATAAAATTCCTTTGAGCTATTCATTTCAGTTTTATATGTAAACCTGTCATTTTATCTTCAGATAGCCTTCATATTTATAATCTATTCTTAATCTTAAAATTTGGAAGATTGGTAGGAAGAGGACTTTTTTTTATTGTTTCCAAATTCTTCTTACTGGCAATTTTTTTTTCATTTATGTATTTGTTTAGTTGGCTGTTTTCTTGTCATTACTGTATATTATGTGGAAACCTAACTTGGTTTTATGATTTCTTGCTTTTAATCAATTCACACATTTTGACAAAAGCCAATTAAAAACTTTATGGACCTTATCAATGCAACAAAACCACCAACCCCAACCCTGTGACCCATCCCTCCAGGGGCAGGTAACTGACAGATACACAATAATTTGCACAAATGATATGGCCTATAGAGATATCATTCTGCTCTATCAAGCATGAGCCTTTAAGAAAACCCTGACTGCAGACTTTTGTTGGCTTTGTGGGATTACAAATGAAAAGAATGTTAGGGGGAAGATATATTTTCTTTCGTCATTAAAAGAAACTCAATTCCACCTACACACTAGCACCAGATTGTACAGTTAGGGAAACAAAGCAGTTTTTTTTTTCTTTCTCTTGCTTTTTCATTGTTAGTCCCCTCTCCCTCACCCGCTTAATAAATGAAAGTCAGATTGAAGTGTTAAAAAGAAAAATGAGGTAATAAGTAGTTGATAAACATGGCTGGAAACAAAAACAAAAAGGTCTGCCATAGTATTTTTCAGTACTTTTACAGTTTTCTTTTTTATATGACATTCTCCTTTTTCATAATATTTTCTCTTTTCTTTCTTTCTTTCTTTCTCTCTCATTCTGTTCATTTTATTTGCTTTTATTTGCTTCTTTGCTTATTTTCTTTGCTTATTTTTTCTCTTTATTTATCATCTTTTTTCTTCTCTCTTTTCCATCTTACTCTATCTTTTCACTTTCTTTTTTTATCTTCTCAGCTCTCTTCTCCAGTATTCTGAAGTGTTACTTTATAGTCCCTTTAAAGTTTACCTTCTTGCTTTTTCATCAAATTACCTTCTCTTTATTGCCCAATTTCTTATTTTTCTTTCATTATCATTTTACCTTCTTTCTTTCCATCCTATTTTTCACTTTCTCTTTCTTCATTCCTTATCTTCTCATCTCTCTTTTCACCATTACTACATTATTCTCAAAACAATTTACATTCTCTTTAAACCGTTCCTTTTTGTTTTGCACTTCTTTTTTTCTTCTTCTCGTTCATTTTTCTGTCTTCCTTTATCTCTTCTTTTTTACTCTTCATTTTTATTACCAATACTGTTTCTCATCTTTTCCATTTCTTCTCTTTTTTTTCCTCTTCCTTTTATTGCTACCAAGTTTTCTGTTACCAATTTTTCTGTTGATGAGACATGAATGAGAAACACTGTATTCAAATCTTTTTATGCAAAGTATTATAATTATCACCCTCATTAATTTCATCTTTAATGCCATCATCAAAATTATAATTTCTAGCCTCATCACTTTTACAATTATTCTTTCAAAGTTCTTCTACGTTCTTCAGGAGCTTGGGCAATCATGGCTCTCCACAACTCCCTGTCCTTTGTGATGTTGTTTTGCCTTATTTATTTATTATTTCATGATTATTATTAACATAATTTTTATTAAAAAATTTTCCCCTTTTCGTTTCTTCCTCCTATTTCCTTTCTTTTAATTCATTTTTCTTCACTTTTCTTCCTTTTACTCTCCTTTCATATCTTTTGGCTTCTTGTCTTTCTTCTTTCTGCTCCCTTTCTCCTTGCCTCACTCTCCTCTTACCCTATTTTTATTCATCACATTCATTTGTTGAGTGATTATTTTTATTCACATATCCTTTTTTTTATTATTTAAAGTACCATTCTGGTGCATTTATTAGGAAAATGAAACTAAAATAAAGAATTGCAAGAAAAAGTTAAAAAGTGTTGATCATGTATGTTTACCAGACAACTTAATGATACATCTGTTAGTAATCAGAAGCATTCAATTCTATGTCCTCGTTTCTTTTTCTTTTTTTTGATCCACAATATCGTCCAAATTAAAAATATTTATTATATCCATTTATCAATACTCCTTTCAAATTTAATTTCTTAGAATGCATTCACCCACCCATTGCATAAGGACATTCTCCCATCTCTGCTACACTGGCCACTTCATATTTTAATGGTTCCAATCCAATTGTAACCATTTTATTTCTGTTTTTGCTTGTTGATGCAAATTGTGCCTGAATACATACAAACATGCACACAGGCACACACGAGACATTATTGCAAAAAAGACGGAGTATACATGAGGAAATTTTCATTTTGGTTAATAGGCTAAAGCATGCATATCAGCAATATAAATTATTTTTTGAAATGGAGACAATATTGAACAATGATGAAATGAACATTATTTCTATATCAATGTTTTTAGACTTCCAACACTGAATGTATGCATTTCACTATATATATATATATATATATATATATATATATATATATAGTGAAATGCATACATTCAGTGTTGGAAGTCTAAAAACATTGATATAGAAATAATGTTCATTTCATCATTGTTCGATATTGTCTACATTTCAAAAAATAATTTCTTTCTCCAAGATGAGTTGCTCTAACAAAGTTTCATGGCCTAGTTTGTCCTGTTATTTACCCATAGATAGGAAGAAAAGATATGAATTTATGGCTTTTATAAGTGTGTTAAATATATATATGCACACACACACATATATGCACTAATAGATGCTGAAGCCTTTCCCCACAAAAAATAAATAATGATGGATGTTTGATCATTTGGTCAGATTTTGGCAAGGTGGGTTGGGTTGAAAACTTTTCAGCACATCCTTACAAACATAAAATATATATAAATTAGTAACTTAAGTTTCATCCTTCTGACTAGGATCCTCAGGCTTGGTTATATTTTTTATAAAAATATATACTTTTTATAAAAATCTAACCTAGCATGATGCTCCCTGCCCAGAAGGGTGAAGCTTTATTTGGTAAGATATATATATTTTATAATTTTATGTATATGTGTATTTAAGCTCTACACAGTATTGAGCATTTCATTGAATTTTTTTGCATTAGCATTGTCTAACTGTAAGTGTTTTAAATCTATATATATATATATATACTGAAACCAAAGTAGTGGAATCAACTGATCTCCTGATTTTTAAAGTATATATATATATATATATATATATATATATATATATATATATAAGTGGACAGTGAGGTAAACACCAAGCAGCAATAATATTGTTTAATGCTTGAATGCAATCTTCAGGACATGTGCTTTGATTTGACTGTATATTCTGATCAATGGTGCATTATGGGTTGTAAGGTTAATTTATTAAGAGCTATGCAGCACAGCAAATTGTAGAAAATCATGATGGTCTACATCCTGAGTTTTCAATTAAAGGCAGTAATTAATGAATAGTGTCTGAAATTGGCCATTTGTTAGATTTTTTTTGTCTTCTATTTGAACAATGATAAATTCAGTGCCTCTTTGCAGACATGGCAGAAATTGGTACAGCTTTGCTGGGATGGTCTACATATAATAATTGTTATATTCACTTCATCTTGTACCCTTGTATTACCACTTATTTCAATCCCTACAAAAGTCTCTTAATGTCATCTGCTGGAAGCCTTTAAAAGTCACTTAGACCAGTTCATCATTCAGAAAGATGCCAAGTTCTAAGAGGATGGAAACATGAAGTTATCTCAAAGATAGTAAAATATAGTGGAAGGAAAAGGAACACAAGTGGGTGAATAAATCCATATCTAAATGTGCAAATATCGCCAATGAAATTCACTTAAAAAAGGCTACAAACATTTTTCCAGCCCAATAAATACATATTAGTTTATCCATCCAATAAATACATATTAGTTTATTCACCATGACAGGCATATATCAAATTGATATTTTATTTGTCCTTACTATTATTAGAAGATTTTAAAAGGTGAGTCATTTATTACACTTTAAATATATATATTTAAATTATTGTTGTACTTTAAAAGTGTTTGTCTTTTCACATTTCAGTTTCATAAAGATCTTGAAACAGTCTGTTATTGTTATAACAAAGATACTGCCATGACAGAAAAAAATGCAGACAAATAAACAAACAAATACACGTGGTAAATTCTATATTAAAGAGAAAAAAGAGAGAGTAATTACTGGAGGTTTCATTTATAATCTCTTCCTAATGTTGATAGATATTTACAATGATAAAAGGCATGAATATTGCATAAGACCAGAATGAGGGAATAAAAGTCTAGTTACTTCTAAATTAGCCCAATAATATCTTAAACTTTCCATAAAATAAAATCTGTAAAATACTGAACACTATCATTTTTAATATATGCTTTGCTATTCAGTCCAACATACTCAACTTGGTTGTTGTACTTATAATTTTTCAGCTGTTGTATATTCTAACTTACTTCAGGTGTCTTATCAGTAGACTTAGCAAAGATAAATACCATCTGGAAACCTCTGAGAAAGAAAGGACATTCCCCGCCGACTCTCCACACATAAAAACTTTACCACCTGAATAACAGACATTAGATTTAAGGCTCCACAATTTAAATGCTAGATTTTTCAAAATTAAAGTGTTCCAGGGCAGTTGTAAGTTCAATCCTGGGGTCTGGTAGTGCTGCAATGTCACATACTCTCATTAAGTAAAAGAAACAAGCCAGTGAGTATTAATCAATATGAAATATACCCACAGAAAATGGAATGAGAACAATCTACAACTGTGGATTGAATAACAATCTCAGTTCGAAATTCCAAGATGGTTGCTGAATAAAATGAAAGATACCTGAAAACAACAACCAAGATGCTAGTCAGAAGAATCCTGTAAAAATGATACAATCAGAATGTACAGTGCATTCATCCTAGCATTTTTGTTCCCAAGCCGAGTTACATGCAAAGAAATTGAATAACTTATCATCTGACTGCATTGAATCTTGGATACTTTGTAGTCTCACTTTAGAAAGGCAATCCTATAATGAATCTGTTCATGAAATAATAAAAAAATCCATTGTAAATAAGATAGTAGCTTAAAGACTTAATCAGTAAATATGTTATAAAATTTTATTACCCGCATTGGAATAGAAGGTGATTCACTGTTCTGCACTTATTCTTTTACAAAAGAAAAGAAAGATTTATTTGTTCTTTTCAAAGCATTTATATGGATACATATAAGAAATAGAAAAAACAAATTGAACTTTACAAGAAAATATTTTGGATCAGTTTTTTTTTTATGGAAACTGAAAAGTTTCTTCCTTCTCTTAACTGTCAAAGTGGTTGGCATTACATGATGTAACATTATAGTTACTTACTGGCATTTGTGAGACATGTTTTGTGCTCAGCAGGAAATGTATAATTATTATATTTTTTGTGAGGAGGGTATGATTGGTTGGTATTTAGTTTTACCTTTGGCTATTTTGTTGTGACGACTGTTATTGCTTGGGATTTAGTTTTACCTTTAGATATTTTTCTTTGGTGATTGTTATTGGTTGGGATTTAGTTTTACCTTTAGATATTTTATTGTGATGATTATTATTGTTCGGGGTTTAGTTTCACCTTTGACTATTTTTTTGTGGTGATTGTTATTGGTTTGGATTTAATTTTACTTTTGGCTCTTTTGATCCCCGTGCTCTGTATAGTGCAATTTCAACAATTAATATGATCATTAACAGATTGTTGTTGTTAGGAAAGACACTGGATTAGAATTTTTTCTACCCTGTGAGAAAATTAACTTAATACATACAACCTACAGGTGAAATTAATGGACAATTTAGATGGATGAACTTACAAAATGTGCTAGAACCACAAAAAATATTTGGTGAATAGAAAGAATAGGGCATCAAGGAAAAATTGTCAATACAAACAAAATCAAAAAATGTTAGCCATAACTTCCTAAGGAGAACAAATCATATGGCTTGAAAAACAAAACAATTGTACTTCCTTTTATAGGCCCTGTATCATTCAACAGGTACTACTCATTTTCCATCCTTGTTAGTGAATGAAGGAAAATTTAATAATAACTATGATTTTAAAGTTACACTTATTTACTGAAATACTTTTTCATTATATTACAATTCTTATATAAATTATATAGATTTATTTATTAGATATTGTATCAATACAAATAAAACATTACAAGTCTTTCACTATTTCCATGGCAAATGTTCAGATGAGGTACATTCACCAGTTCAGACCTTTATAGCTATAACCTACAGTGCCATATACACTGGAACATATCCCAATTCCCTTCATATTCCATTAATAAGGAAGAGGTTCCATTTAAACAGCTTTTTTCTTATTTTGTCAAACAGACTCCCAAGTGTATGCTTCCCTGACCGCAATAATCTTAATCTCTTCAAGACTTGGGTCAACTGTTATCTTTCCTACATAGCCTCATAATCTGTACTTCTTGCCTCATCCTCTTACAATCATGAAACAACCTCATCCAGTAACCCTCTATCTTGAGTAGCTTTTTGGCTTTGCACTGATTAATCAATTAGTAAAAAGAATATATGTTATGCTATTATATATTGTATAGTAAATGTCACATTCTTTTTAATTTTTCAGTTCAATTTTTGTTATATATTCATTTAATAACCTGCCTAATTTTTAGTAATGTTACACATTTATGGTCTCAGAATACAGATACCAAATTTGGTTGATAATTACTAAAATGAAAATTCAGGTATGATCTAGAGAAAACATAAATCTACTCGACTGAAGCAGTGTGAAATGAAATGAGTTAAATATAAACTATAAATTTTTAATTTCTACCCTGTCCATATCAGTAACGTTCCTGATAACTTCATTGGTAGAAAAACAATTAAATGTATCTTTCTTTTATCTGCTGATGTTTAAATGGAATAAAAGGTTTCAGATTTGTGTGAAAAGATTTCTTTCTTTAATTTCAACCCTGTCTATATAAGCTGATTGACAGATAACTTTGTTCCTGATAACTTCATTGGTAGAAAAACAATTAAATGAAGCAACGAATGAAATGCAAGGCAAACACACTCCCACACACACACAACCAATCAAAAAAAAAAAAAGAATGACAGCTTCGCTACTTATCTTCACATTTAGTTTGAAATTTTTGAAGGAAAAAAACGATTTTTATCTCCCCCTCCCCCAAAGGCTTTGCCAAGATTCAGATTTAAGATAATGCAATGGATGAGAGGCAACAAGAAAAATGGATCACAAATCTTTTTAGCTAGGTTCCAACAGCA
This sequence comes from Acanthosepion esculentum, assembly GCA_964036315.1. Lineage (NCBI taxonomy): Eukaryota > Metazoa > Mollusca > Cephalopoda > Sepiida > Sepiidae > Acanthosepion > Acanthosepion esculentum. The sequence continues at coordinate 337,019 of OZ038501.1, forward strand.
TTAACCAAAAATGATGTATTTCTTCAACATTAAAAATAATAAGATTTATATATATATATATATATATATATATATATACGTGGTTGTGTGTGCATGTCTGTGTGTAGCTGTAGAAGTGTGTATGTGTATTATGCAAGTTCAGAGTTACATTTGTTTTGTCAGTGATGCTTACATAATCATCAGCTTGCATGTGGCTTTAGCAATAACGACATATATACAAATATGTATTTCTATCAATGTATTTATATTGCAGAAAAGATACATACATATATATTTATGAAAAATGCATGTCTGTAAAATGAATACATAAAATTTCATACTCGTGTGTAAATATTTCCTTGAGTTTGAGTGTGTGCCATATGTGATTCATTATGTCTGTATTAAAAGTAGAGAGATGAAAATATGAAATATGAGGGAAGAAGAGTGAAAACTTTTAAAGAAAATTAGAGAAGATGCAATGAGGATTACAGGTTTTTCAGCAGTCTTTGATGAAGAGTGCCAAAGAGGAACAATATGCCGAATGTATATACTTTAGTAAACTATTGTAATTTTGGAATAATTACCAGCTTATAAGTGGATATTTTGCACTTCAGTTTCTACAAATGAAACACTGACCCTATTGAGGTCATTTATAATCTTAATTATCATATTAGTTCTGAAAGAGAATAGATTATGTGAGATGACCCCACCAAATTGGCCATGCAAAAGTTTATGGGTACTTTCTATAAACAAATCCAGATAAAGTGTTTTCAAACAGAAAAATGTCTGTAATGAGAATTTATCACATTCATTTCAAAAAGTTACTGTACATTGTTTGCCTTATGGTGCTATCACACAGAAATTCTCATACAGTCACCAAAATTGTGCCTAGTCAGTACCAAGATGGGTGACCACTTGAGAATATCGGGGGCTTGTAAGCTTCAATGTGCAGGTGGTGTAATGGATAATTTCTTGGTATTAGAAATTGATGAGCTGAGTTTCAATTCCATATATATGCTATATTCAGTTACCCACAAATACCATTGGGAATGACATAAATCCACCTCTTCTCTTGCCTCTGTGAGGGGTTAATTAGTAGGATTTATATCAGCAAATCAGCATTATTTTCTCCCCCAAATTTTACATTTTGAAAAATATTTTCTGGCTTTAAATATGCAAAAGGTTGATAAGCTGTAAAAAATAAATCAATCAATTATTCAATGTGACTTCCCTTTCTTTAAATAATGTTGAAATGCATCCTATCCAGAATCCCTACTACAACCCACAATAATTAGTGATGGAAATAACTCTGTAAAAACACAATGAATTGGAAAAATCCACTAATATTGTAAATATTAGAAATTTACAATAATTTAAAATGACCCCAAATATTGCTACGGTATTATATGTACAGGGTGAGATGGATAAATTGTCACCATTTTATATTTTCAATTTCGTGCATGCATGTTGTTTATTTTTGATTTTGTTGACTGCACAGTATATTAGAGTCAGTTGGGCACCATTGGTCAAAAAAAGAGCACCATGACACAATTCACTTCACCAGAAATCTGGAAATGGCATGCTCTACAGCCTGGCATTTGCACCAGAAGCTCCAATACAAACATTTCAGTGTGTTTGGGTGTCAATCTAAGGACAGTGCTAAGGATTCAGAAAGAGTTAAATGAGTCTAATGGTGTTTATGAAGGTATGGTAGCTCAGGAAACTCACTATGATCATTCTGATTAGAAAAAACTCCAAATTTGTTGGTGAAGGCCTCAGACTCAACACAGAGACTTACATCAAGTGCCTTGAGGAGATAGTGCTGCCCTGGGTCAAGAGGGTGGCTGCTGGAAGACCCTATATCTGGCAACAGGATTCTACACCATGCCACACAAGCAGGATAATCCAGTCATGGCTGTCAGACAATTTCTGTGGCCATATCACCCCTGACATATGGCCACCTAAGTCCACAGACAGCAACCCCCTTTATTATCTGTGGGGTGCTGTTGATTGAGAGACCAACAAAACTCCTTGTAATACCAAAGATGAACTGAAGGCAAGGATTATGGCAGCATTCATCAACTTAAACCAGGAGACCATCCAGAATAGTTGCAGGAGTATCTGAAGTCATCTGGAGGCTGTGGTTGAAACCAATTGCAATTTTAGTGAATAAATTTACTCCTTAGTATTTCAAGATATTTTTGTGTAATTTTGGTAAATATATGTGTTCTTACCTGTATCATACCATCAGACAGATACCATCATATACAACACAGTGCAGTCTCCAATAACCTTAACTGATTCTTGTCATTGGATCAAGGCTGCCTGATGCTGAGAAATCAAAGATGTGTTGCACAAACTATGCTTGACTATAAACAATGATGTGAATACTTTCTTCTATCATTCAAGCAACTTCATTATTTAATTCTCTAAGAACATTTTGTTTTTCTCAGCATGAAATGATTTTTACAAATTCAAATTTCTTCATTAAGAAAAATCTTAAAAGTTTATAATAAGTAGTAATCTGAAGATTCAACTAGGGAATATAGTGGATGATTCAAAATTAGCCAATACAGGGTTTGAGTGAAAACTGGTGAATATAATGGATGAGTGAAAACTTCCCAGCCAATGTCTAATAATTTTTGCTTGGTCACTGAGGTAACATGCAGTCTAGCATTATCTTCATGGAATATTTCATGCTTTCTATAAAGTAATCCTTAATACTTTTCATTGACTGCTACCTATTAACTGGTCTAAATTGTTTGCTTATTTGGAAGAAGCCCATAATAGTGGAGTTTCTTCCAATTCTATCATATACAAACCATCATCTTATTTAGAATGATTAACAGCTTTTAGTATGGTTAGTGATGGCTTTTTACTTACCCTATGATCTCTAACATTCTACATTGTTCTAAAATATACACTTTTTATTTCTCCTCACAACATGGTTGAAAAATGGATTATTTAAAAATAAAACAAAACTTAGAATATATTCTTGCTTCACATATGTGAATTTTTTGATTGATTTGGTTATTTTACAGTTTATAAACCCTTTGCAGGTTATTTAAAGCCAGTAAATATTTTTTTTATTGTAAGACTTCTTTTGGAGATAATAATGATTTTCTGATATGAGTCCTACTAATTAACCTATCACTGAGGGGGAACAAGAAGTGGATTCATAACTTTCCCAAGTGTATTTGTGTATAAATGAATATAAGGAACCTGACCAAAATTGGAAATTGGTTCTACAATTTCTCATTCAAAGCTGAAGTCCATTACACTACCTACACATCCAACCTTACAGCACCTGATATTCCCAAATAGTCACCCATCTAGATACTGACAAGTCTTGACATTGCTTAACTTCAGTGATTGAACAAGAGCAAGTGTTTCTGTATGATATTTCCATGATGCCAATGATTTTCCAATATGATTGCCATCTATCATGTTGGATAACACTGATTCTTCTTATGTCTTGATTTGCTCAATCAAGGAGTCTACCTAATAGTGAAGCATCATTCAATAAGAAATTTGAGTTAATTCGAACTAAATATTCCTCATACTATCTAACAACAAAAATAACAACTTTTGGGCCAGACTTACATATATTATAAAATATACTTTTAAGGTATGTTATATTTATGGCTAAAAGTGCTCAATATCTGGACAGAGCATGAAAAATTATAAAAGTTGTCACTGAGTGGCAACAGTCTGTTTCATGGTTAAACACTATCTTCAGGCCATCTGAATATGTGTTACATAAATATAGATAAAGCCCAATTCTGGTACACTAATTAAAGCTTCGAATACTTTGCCAAAAAGGGGTAGGAAACTAAGAGGGCAATAGTTAGAGGGGGCAAAAGGTTCATATTATATATATATATATATATATATATATATATATATATATATATAAACTAGTACGTATATGTTTATATTCATGTGTGTGTGTGTGTGTGTGTGTGTGTGTGTGTGTGTGTACACTCATGGATAAAGAGAGAGTGGAGTGAGATGAAGATGAAACATAATAATTCTTCCTTCTAGTTCTACTTTAACTTTCTCTCATCTTTTCAAAGCAGTTTATATTTAATCAGTCGAAGGATTAAATGAGATTATTCAGTTTTTAATCTTTTTTTCTTTTCATTCTGAGCAGTTTTCAAGCATCTGTTTTTTTGTTGCTCCTTTTATCTAAAAACTAAATGATGACATGAAGGAACGAAAGAGAAAATTGAAACAATAAATAAAACTGAAATCCACAAATATCATTCAGTGTCTCTCTATGTTTGGTTCATTCTTGTTTTTAATGATTTTTACCTAATCTTCTGTCATTAATCTCATTATTGGAATTTTTGTACTAATTGATATGACCAGTTTTTCTTATCTTTGTTAGGCAATGATCATACATTAAAATTTGACTCTTTCACCATTTCATCATGAATTTTTAATTATTTTCTGTTCGTAGGCAGGGTCAGTTCTTTTGAATCTTCTTAATCAGTATTAACTTAAATTCCATATAAGCCTAAAAAAACAAGCAATAAATCTCCACCATCCAAGAAAAAAAAAAAGAAGTAAAAACTAAGTAAGTCCGGAGGACAAACTACTCAAGTTAGTCGTTATGGAAACATATTTCTTATATTTGATATGTTGCAGGCAAATGAGATTTTAATCTTAACTAACAGTACATTATCTTTCTTCCCTTACCATCATTTTTATTTCTCATTTTTTAAAAGTGATGTGTGTGTTCTTCACCTATCGCAGTTTTGAAAAATATGCTCAATCTGTGGTTGGAATAGAAAAAAGTTAAACTTACATTAATTGCACTCAAAACTGAAATGCTAATGAGAAGATAATTCATTGATTAGCTTTTTATTCCTATTTGGTGCCCTTCCTGATAAAACTATAGGAAACAGTAAAAATTTTATTTGCTGTACTTTATACAAAAATATCTAGCATACATTTTATTAAAAAATAGTTTTAGTTCATTCTTCACTGATGAATCTCACCAGATTATAGCATTTCATGATAAATTGCTACTTTTTCTTTTCTTACCAAATGGTGATAAATTTGTTATTAGTTAATATCAGCTATTTTTTTTTTAATTTGAAGGCTCTTTTAAAAGTCTGCAAACACTTTTTGTAGAAAACTTTAAATAAGTATTAAAAAACTGAGTTACATTAATTTGTAACCTATTTCCTGAAGCAGATATTAGATTGTCATGAAACTTTTTATGAAGTCAATAATAGATATGGTCAGTGGGGAAGTTCAATTTCTTTTAACAGGTTCTCACTTCTTTTTTATGTGCTATGTCCCTTCACAACATAGGCGATCTGGTACTCCACATCTTCCTATCCCTTGTAGCTCTTTATAAGTTTTTTTTTTGTTATTTCTCCCAAACCTTGTTCTATCATCCATTTGCTCAATCTCATCAAGTATGTTACATGTTGATTTCCTCTGTTCCTTTTTCCCTCAATCTGTCCTGTGAGTATCAGATTTTCCAAGCCATCCTTCCTCATTATGTGTCCCAGAAATTTCAACTGCCTCCTCCTGATGTTAAGTATAAGTTGCCTTTTTGTTTTTATTTTCTCTAAAACTTTGTTGTTGCTCATATTTTCAGTCCATGGTATCCTCAGCATCTGTAGAACCACATTTCTATTTCTTCAAGTCTCTTCATCATCTTGGAGAAGATTCTCATGCATTCACTACTATATAGAACAGATATCATGTTACAGTTCTATACACTTTTCTTTGTTTCTAATGAATTGTTTCTGTCTCTTAAGACTCTACTTAGCCTTTGAAATCACAATATATCTTCAGATCTCAATGTTGCACTTTATGCTCTCTGTTAGAACACTTCCCAGATATTCAAATTTTTGTACTTTTTGATTTTAGTATCCCTGACCTGTGATTTACATTTAGGGTTCATCCTTTTGTCGATAACCATGCATTCTGTCATCTAGTAGTTTCATAGTCCTTTCTTCTTGCTTTCCTTCACTACCTTCTATAGATTTTTAGGCAGCCCAAATATTCTGTCTATTAAGTTAGGAACTGATTCTATTTATTTTATTTCCCTAAATGTTTTGTTGATGCATATAAATCTACAAACAAGTAAATAAATGAGTTCTGTCAATTTGTGTAATTTTAGTGAAAGTTTCATGTGAACCATTGCAAACCATTTGAATCCCATTACAGGATACAATATTTAAACAATAGGTATTTGTAATTTGTTGTGATTTCTACAAAATAAAAATAAAAGAAATTATTATTATTATTATTATTTCTATTTCTTCTTCTTCTATTTCTTCTTCTTCTTCTTCTTCTTCTTCTATTTCTATTTCTTCTTCTTCTATTTCTTCTTCTTCTATTTCTTCAAGATGTTGGAGATAATGGTTTCCCACAATTCTCTGTCCTTTGTAGCTCTTAGTAAACCCTGTTTTGCCTTGTCCTGTGAGTCAAAATTTCCTAGTCCCTTTTCCTTACTTTTATATGCCCTAGAAATTTCAACTGTCCCTTTCTGATGTTACAATAACTGCAAACCATTTTTCTGTTACTAAATTTGCAAGTGACTTTTCATCCTCTACAATAACTGCAATTGGGAAATCAGAATTAATCACATTTCTATATCAATATTTTCATTTAATTCTTATGTGTGTTAAGTTATTGATTTTACTTTGATGTCATTCTATAGTTAAGAACATGCTTTGGTTATGATATTGCAAACTTTGAAGAGTAAATTTTCATAAACATTTTCTATTTGGCATTAGAAATAGAAGCAGAGCTCTATGGTTTCCAATTATTTTGTTACCATATAATTGAACAAGGGATTTACAAAGATATAGATACAACATAGAAAGAAAGAGAGTGAAAGAAAGAAAGAAAGAAGGGATTAGCAGAAGAGTTTATTCAAGAGAAGTTTAGCTTGGAAAACCCTAACCCTTATATTTTATATTTTTGCTTGATTACATTTTTCCTCTGACATAAGCTCATAAGAGAGTCATGCAAATCTTGAAACTAAAGGCAGTAATGAACACTAGATCAATTACTTTCTCAATTACTGTCTTGAATAATCTGTCCAATGACCAGGCTATCACTTTGAGTTCAAATTAAGAGCTGCTGTTGACCACCGATTTGACCTTTCTACAAGATTCATTTCTAATGATACTGGCAAAATTTAACTAAGAAAGTTGCCAGTATTTTTCTATTTCATCAGCAAGAGAGTATCCATTCTCCAACAGTAGGGGGCTTGTCTAGCCAAATTTGTTGGTGCTTCTCATAAAAAGGATTGAGTGCTTGTTCCCAGACACCATAGACTACTATTACTTATAAATAGATAACACTGATAAGTTAAGCAATGATTATTTGACAGGTAGATTTCAATCATCATATTTCAGTTATATAAGAACAATGTAAAAATAAAGTCCACAGTCAGTTTCACCCTTGTGGCTTTCAAAACAATAGTTCAATGTTTGGAGAAATCCTAACTGTTCAGATTACTGAGTGTGTCATGGTAAAGAATCTGGGAAGCCTTGTGTCTAAGCTTGCTGGCCCCTACACTCAAATGCTGAGAGTTACACATAACATCTCTTGGAGACAAATCCAGCTAAAGCACACCTCTATGGACACATCCCAGATATGTCTACAACTTATGTGAACACAGGATGTGCTTTGCAGAACATTGCTGGCAAGTAAAACAAGAATTTGTGAGTGATCTACTGCTCTGGACACAAGACTGGTTGATCGCCCAGCAACCACATACATTGACCAACTATGTTATGACACAGGATGCCACCCTAATGACCTTCTGACCCTGATGTAGGACCATGATGGTTGGCATGATAGACTATAGGATGTCTGAGCTAGCTCAACCAAATAAAATTACTGCACTCATATTACCTGTTCAAAATCAACCTTTTAACTGAACTTTTCCAACTGATAGTTTTAATATTGTATATATAGATATCCATTAAATTTAATAGATGTCATCAAGACATTTTAGCTAATAAAACTCGATAATGAATTCACTTGCTGTGCAAAACTTGGGGATCAATTCCAAAGGCAGTGCTCTCCTATTACACGGTGAAAGAAAGAAAAAAAAAGAAAGAAAAAAGAAAGGAAAAAGGAAAGAAAAAAGAAAGAGAGGAAAAAGGAAAGAAAAAAGGAAGGAAAGAAATAAATAAAGAAAGAAAAAAGAAAGAAAGAACGAACGAACGAACGAACAAAAAAGAAAGGGAAAGAAAAAGGAAAAAGGAAAAAGGAAAAAGAAAGATTGAAAGGAAAAAGAAAGATTGAAAGGAAAAAGAAACAGTGAAAGGAAAAAGAAAGAAAGAAAAAAGAAGGAAAGAAACAGCCTTACTTGATGTCTGTACCAAAGTACAGCACATACATTTTTTGTCCACATTAAAAAAAATATGCAACATTTTTTTTTTATTGTGAGCTCCATCATAAATACCTATATTTGATATGTAAACAGACATTGAAGGAATCAAATTATTGTGAAATGATTTGTATTGCAAAAGGCCTCAAGTAAAATGTTCTAACAAATGAGCCACTCAACAATAACACTCATCAAATCAATACAAATCTATAGCATGAAAAATGATGCATTTTTTTTAATTCCTACTTTTTGGCACTCCTATATAATTTTCAACTATTCCTTTAATCCAGACTTAGTCTCATCATGGTCACTATTTATACAAGGTGAATGTAAGTAAGTATACATAAAATGTAGGCGTAACTTTATCTCAAACTCTTTTCTTTCTTTTTTTTTCTAAAGAAGAAAAAGAAATATGAAGTGAATGGTGTATAATGTGTTTCCTTCATTGATATGCGAGAATACAAAAGAGTTCCTTGAAGTCAGCAAGGGACTGATGTGCCAAATCTGAAAACAGTTTGTTCTCTTCCATAAATCTATTCACTCTCTATCATGCTGCTTGTTACAAGTGACAACATCAAAAAGTTGGCACATTCATTCCAAAACAAACAGAATTCAAATAAAGAACATAAAAAGTCACTTACACTTAATCCTTTATATTTTGCCCACTTTTTAACATTTTTTTTTTACATACAAAGACATGTATAGATATTGTATATGTGTTTACAAATAGCTTATGTGGAGAGAGTGTGTGTGTATATATATATATATATATTTAGATGTATATGTATTTATATAAGGTAAATAGAAGTGTATATAAGTTTTTGTTCATATGTGAATATGTTTTCTACTTTTAATGAATTTATCTGTTCACTGTTCTAAAAGTCTGTACTTAGATATATGCCTGCATATAATATTTCAAATTATATATATATATATATATATATATATATATATATATATATGTATGTATGTATGTATGTATGTATGTATGTATGTATGTATGTATGTATGTGCAGATCCATGCATTAATTTTTGTAGAATATCTTTTTTTTTTTTTAATCTTTTTAACTGACTCTTTTGGTTCAGGAACAATTCCTTCATGATTGAGATTATGGGAAGAAGCCTGCACAGAGTGTTAGCAGCATGTGAAGCTTTTAGCATTTTTTTTCTTTTTAATAAACATAGATAGTCTGGTGGTATTCAACCAATATTACTTCAAGTGGACCTTTTTTTCTACAAAATATGTAAGAAAAAAATAATGTTGTTTTGTGATCCAATTCACAGCAAGATAATCCCTCTGGCAGTGGGCATTTTGTTTTCATGATGACATTTTCTCTCAAAGAGCACTTTGTTCGTGGCTTGCTGCATTCACAATGGTGTGAAGATAACACTCTTTTCAACAGCTTCGTGTTCCCATGCATGACTAAAAGCGATTTCTTTCATTTTTACTTATAAGTATCCAAGACTCACGCTTACCTATTACTTTCTAGTTTTTTTGGCTTTTGTCCTAACTTTTTTTTTAATTCCTTTTTCTTTTTTGCTCTTCTTATCATCAGCAACTTATACTGATGACAAAATACATATCTCCATCCATAAAAATACAGGAAGTTGCTTTATTCTGTGAATTTATATTTTGAAAAGGATTTCTTTCCGTTTCTACCGACTTTGTCTTTTTTTCTTTGGCTAGTATGAAGTTGATGTATTATGAGTGTAAACATGCATGCCAGTTAGCTGCTGTAATCATCAGAGCTTACCATTCAGCCTAAAGAAACAATTATTATTTTCTTAATTATGTTTATTGGCTTATCTTTTATTTTATCATTTTTCAACATTTTCATTTGGCGTTCAAAAATAAAAAAAATCTGCTTATTTCTTTTATGTATATATCCAAATGGCATCGGTGTGTGTGTTTTTGTACATGTGTAATTAGAAAACAAGAACGGGGGATAGGGAAGAAAAGTTTATTTTTACATAAATGTACTATATATTTACTCTAATATCTATTAACTGAAAATAAACAAGTTCTCGAAACTGGAAGGAGTGTCCAATCTAGAACTTCCTTTATGAGCCAAAACCCCTCAGGACTTAGGCATCCATGGCTCTCCAGAGTTTTCTGTCTTTTTAGCTTGAAGCAATATTTGTACCCTTACCATCCCTCTCAGTCCCTTCTCTGCCATCCATTTACACAAGCTCTTTCAATAGTTTACTCCATCTTTCTCTCTCCTCTTCAATATGTCTTGTGAGTATTAAATTCTCCAAGCTTTCCTTCCTCATTATGTATTCCAGAAATTTCAACTTTCTCATTTTGATTGTAAGTTTCACTGTTCTTTTCATTCACATTTCCTTTAAAACTTCATTTTTGTTCACATTTCATGGTATTCTGAGCATCTTTCTATAGAACCATCTCTTTGTGACTTCAAATCTCATCTTCTGTGAGAAAATTGTCCTGTATATCACTGTCATATAGGAGGATAGATATTACATAGTTCTTCAGCATTTTTTTTTCTTTGTTTATAATGAAATTTTCCTGTCTCTTAATACTTTACTTAGTTTTCAGAAAGCATTTTCTCTATTCCAATTTTCCTTCAGATTTCTGTGTTACATTTTCCATCATCTCTTTCAATGCTATCCAGATAATTAAATTACTGTACTTGCTTAATTCTGATGGCTCCAATCCATAACTCACACCTTGGACTGCCCTTATTACTGACAGCAAATATTCTGTCTTCTTACAGTTAATAGTTAGTCCTTTCATCTCACTTTTCTTTACTACCTCATCTAGTGTGATAAAACCAGTAAAGTTGAGCATTTTAGACCAAAGAAATCATTAAATTATGAGGAAAATAATAGTTTTGTCAACAGCTCTTTGCTTTATATATTGACAGATAGACATGAGCTCTGACACAACCAAAATGAAAGTTTTCTCACTTATAAAGAATATAGATACTGGAGAACTTACAATATTAACATTGTCCTGGGTATGATGATAAACTACATCTAGCAGCAAGGCCTGAGTTCAGGAGTTTGGAGGTCTTGAGGAACATAGAACCACCACTTAACTACTGTTGTTCCCAGGTTCACCCAGATCTGTGGTGGTAGCAACTGTTAGGGTCCCAGCTATGGGTAAATACTGAACCCCCAAACAGATATCAACAGTACATAATAATAATAAAATGACCAAAATACATTTTTCTATAGCAGAATGACAATCAATGCAGCACTAAAAAAAATATAAAGACACATTTTTACAGTAAAATAATAAATTTATGATCTACAAACTATATATCTCAAAAAGCATACATTTGCCCTGGGAATATAAAATGATGTAAAAAATATCCATAGCTGAAAGTATAAAATTATGTACAAAATATTTAGATTTCGGTATTAAATAACCAATTGATATGCCACTAAACAAAATCAATCAACCAACCAACAATATTAAGAATCATTCAATAGCCATGTGTGCTTCAACATTTACTTCATTAGTCATGTGACTAACACTTCCAGAGAGTTTGTTTCCTATCATTTGGAATGATATATAATGAAAGTGGAACATGAAAAGCAAAAGACAGTCTTTCAACATTTACTTCACTAGTCATGTGACTAACACTTCCAGTGAGTTTGTTTCCTATCATTTGGAATGATATATAATGAAAGTGGAACATGAAAAGCAAAAGACAGTCTTTCAACATTTACTTCATTAGTCATGTGACTAACACTTCCAGAGAGTTTGTTTCCTATCATTTGGAATGATATATAATGAAAGTGAAACATGAAAAGCAAAAGACAGTCTTTCAACATTTACTTCACTAGTCATGTGACTAACACTTCCAGAGAGTTTGTTTCCTATCATTTGGAATGATATATAATGAAAGTGGAACATGAAAAGCAAAAGACAGTCTTTCAACATTTACTTCATTAGTCATGTGACTAACACTTCCAGAGAGTTTGTTTCCTATCATTTGGAATGATATATAATGAAAGTGAAACATGAAAAGCAAAAGACAGTCTTTCAACATTTACTTCATTAGTCATGTGACTAACACTTCCAGAGAGTTTGTTTCCTATCATTTGGAATGATATATAATGAAAGTGGAACATGAAAAGCAAAAGACAGTCTTTCAACATTTACTTCACTAGTCATGTGACTAACACTTCCAGTGAGTTTGTTTCCTATCATTTGGAATGATATATAATGAAAGTGAAACATGAAAAGCAAAAGACAGTCTTTCAACATTTACTTCACTAGTCATGTGACTAACACTTCCAGAGAGTTTGTTTCCTATCATTTGGAATGATATATAATGAAAGTGAAACATGAAAAGCAAAAGACAGTCTTTCAACATTTACTTCATTAGTCATGTGACTAACACTTCCAGAGAGTTTGTTTCCTATCATTTGGAATGATATATAATGAAAGTGAAACATGAAAAGCAAAAGACAGTCTTTAAACATTTACTTCACTAGTCATGTGACTAACACTTCCAGAGAGTTTGTTTCAAATTTGAAATGATATGAAAGGAGAGTGAAACATGAAAAACAAAAGACAAGCAGATCATTTTCTTTTTATATATTTTCATTTTGTTATTTTAAGTATTGACTTACTCGTTGATAGATTGCATGATTTCCTAATGCCGGTATAATGAGATCATACGCAAGTGTAACATCCACTGAAATATTATTATGAGATACTTGCAAAAACATGTTTTGGTGAGAGTAGTTGTTCAGCTGAAGCATTGAAATGAGAGACAAAAGAAAAGTGGAGATTGTTTTGAATCACATCAATAAGTTTAACCTTTTTCTTTTCCTTCTTATATTACCATTATTTTTTTTTCATAGTCAATAATATTGAGAATTCAAGACTGAAGAAAATTCTCTTTTTACCTTCATCAAATATACTCAAAACAAGATCTTTTCGATGAGGACCAGTTCTGTCAATGATTATTATAGACGTTTTTACGTTAGAGAAACATAGAAGACAAGCAACTGACTAGAAACATAAGATTCAGATTATTGCTAATTAAAACATTTGGAGAAAATCTTCAAATAAGCTTGCTAAAGAGATCATAAGAATTATGGAGTTGCTAAAAACTCCAATTTTAATTTATATTGATTATATTCATTTTCTTTTGAATCGACTACGCTGACATCTTTCTTGTCCTCTAAAATGTTTTACAAGTGGATAATGCCACTAAGATGCAAGAAGTTACTGATAGTGAATGAGAAGACTTTAATAAAGAGAAAAGACAATAAAAGAACAGTTTTCAGGAAGACAGAAGATGGTGACTGAGATTGCATTCAAATTTTTGAAGATCGTAGCTGGCACTGAAGCAAGAAACCAGAAGAAAGTTTCACAGGCAAGAAATGTGAGAAAAGAAACTTAGAATAAAACTTACAGATATCTTTAGCTATTTCAACAGTAAAACAATGAAACCTTGTTGCCAATCTACTAGTTTGCTTAAAATTATATGGTTGCTGTACCAAGGAGAAGAGCTCATTAGAACAAATGGCATGAAAATATTTATAGAAGAGACAAAGAGACAAAAAGAAGCCATGTTACAGCAGTGAGAAAGTGACTGATGTTGAGACTAGGTCAGGACTGATATCATTAGAGACCATTCTTTGGATATTGTCAAGAATTTTGTGATATATAACAGAAGTATCAAACTAGGTATAGCAGCAATGTTTAATGTATGGACAAATGGTAGATTTATAAATTATATTGATTTTTGTGCCTGAGAGTTATATCAATATTTTGTTCATCTTCTTCAAAAGAGCATGAAATCATGCATTAGTGGAAAAAAATAACTTTTTCCCACCAACTAAATAGTCACTGTCCTATGTATATATATATATATATAAAGTAATACAAAGATTTCCAGCAGTTTTGACAAAAACTTTTATTCAAAGTATCTTTATTTACTCTAGCTTAAGTTTTAGGTTAGTAACAATAACAAACATAATTATTTCTTAATAATCTTGTGCCCAGTACATTTGCTTGCCACTGTACAAAGACACATGCATGCAAACTGTCAGATTTTATTATGCTAGTCAATGTTTTCAAAATTAAATTGATATTAACCAAATAATGTTGGTGACATATGGTAAATATAACAGGTAATTTTTAGCTTATATTATCTTTTTATTAATAATATTTACAATAACTTATTTTGTGGTGAGAGATTTTACCATGGAAGGTTTTTCATCATATTAAGTATAGGTAACAGTACAGGCATCACTTGCGTAATGTGCATTCAATTAAAGCATTTTCAGTTTGTGCACTAAAACTTTTATATACTGAAATCGATTAGTGCATACATAATATTCAATTAGGGCAGTTTCTTCAGTTTAACCATAGTAATTGAAAACTGATTTTTTTATAGTTACCAATGTACACATTAGCTGCACTAATCAAGGGATTCCTGTCTAATTATCGATATTCTTTTTTTAATTTCAGATATTGCTATAGGTCATAAGATATAACCTCAAAAGAGAAACTAGATTTTGTAAATTTATTGAGTGATGGAAACTGCAAACAGTTGAAATCAGAGAATAAACATTGACAAGAAAAAAGACTGACTTTAAGAATGTCACAAAAAGAGATTTGAAACAAAATTTAAACAGTTAATAAGCAATAAAAATGGATTGACCAGCAACGGTATTTGATGAAGTATGTGTTGCAAATGTAAACAGAAAAAAGATACGGAATATTAAGGTCATTGGCAAATGTCATAAAACCAACCAAACTACTGCCGACCATTACTCATCACAAAGAGAATAATGAAAGCTACGAAAAATAAAACCCCACTAATACTGGTTTCTAAGGAAATGGCAGATGAAATTTCTGGGACACATGAGAAAGGAGGGCCTGGAGAATCTGATACTCACAGGACGAATAGAGGGAAAAAGACACAGGGGAAAGCAGCACATGGCAGGTTTGGGCAGGTGGATGACAGAGTGTGGTCTGGAGGAGTGTGCAGAAACACAAAACCTTTTGAGAACCACAAGGGATAGGGGGAAGTGGAAGGCCATGATCACCTACATCCTGAAAGGACACAGCACATAAAAAGAAAAGAAGACTGAATGCAGTGCTACATTGGATGGATTTGATGGCAGAGCAAGAGATTAGATCCTTTACACAAATAATTAACTTGTGGCAAGGTGGAATAATGTTTTATGCGAATGCTACAGGCAGTAAATTATAATTCCCTTCAAAGTTGATGATGATAGCAAGATAAATGTAGATAATTATCATATAAGTTCTTGGACAAGATTTTTCTTGGGTGGTGCACATCATAAGCTAAAGATTATATTCATGCAAGACAATGCTTTTTCACATTCTGCAAAGTTATTTCCCACTAAGCCAAAAAAATTATTCCAAAGATACCAAATTATTAGAATGGCTCCCAGCTTCTCCAGATAATAATTCTAATAGAAATCTTGCAGTCCATCATTAAAAAAAACACGTGGATGAGAATGGGGAGGTGTGTTGTTGTTTATGAATAACAGATCAGTATGAGAAATCAGGGAGCCAAGTTTGAATTCCAGTCAAATTTGTTATATTCATTTACGCACAAATACCCTTGGGAAAGAAATGAATCCATCTCTTCTCCTCACCCAGCTATGGGTTGAATAGCAGGACAGACTGGGTTCTATAGCCTTGGTTGGCAACCATTCTACAACAGAAAAACTTCTACTTTGTCAGTCATGAACCGAATGTGACATGTCAGCACAAATGATCAAGAAGTTTTGAGGCATTACATTTTTGGAAAAAAGAAATTACCAAAGCTCATAAGAAAATAAAATTTTGGCATTAAATAACACATAAGGAGCTGACATGCCATTAACCTTTAGCACTTTGCATTATTAATATTACTGTCCCTTCCACTACATTATTTTTCAAGGCCTCTGAATTGCAGTATCCTTATTGTTAATTTCACTCTAAATTGTTGTTTTTGCCATAGCAGTATATGACAACATAGCTATTAAATTTAAATACAGTATTGTTCTGGTATCAGAGTCAATTTCAGTGGCAAGTTAAACTTTTTGTACAGCAAATGAAGTCACATACAGTGACAAAGGTTAAACAATCCAATCCAAAACCAAACTCTCTTTGGCTTATATTATTTAGATTTACTTATAAATATAAACTGATGTTGTACTTTGTTTGTATAATAAAATATATCTTGAAAACAAGTTGTTACTGATATTTTTAAGAGTAGATATTATAAACTGAAACTAACATGGTACATTGTTCATATAAATGTAACTACCGCCTGAAAATTTTATCAACTTCAGTTGCTTAATATTAGTTTTATTTTAAAAACATTGACATGCATAATAAAATGTAGCATAGCAAGAGGATAGTGATAGCTAAAATATAAAGATTCAAACAAGTTTCATCACTTGCAGAAATACATGAAAATTCAGAATTGCTTTGTCATGAAGTCATATTTTGATGAACCAATCATAAACAAGATCAGTTTCCAACAGGAATATGATATCATAGTCTTATGAGCCAATCAGATGCCAAGCAGCAATTTCCATGTATCTTTTTGTTCAGCAAAATACCTATAGAATTCAGTCAGGGAGGCGGATTATTTTTGATAAGTTCTGTTCTATGGACAATATTTGTTACCCAGCATAGGGATTGAGCTTACATCCTCTTTGTTATAAAAGATTAATGCTTTGTTGGATTAACCTGTCTCCTCTACTGGTTCAGATGGGTTCTGCCAAAGTAACTCAGTTTAAGATAGTTGTTTTTTGCTTCTCTAGAAAGAGAACACTTTCAGTTGAGTAATTCAGTAGTGAACAGATTTTCCGTTGCCAAGATAATATCCCTAAGATAATTTAACAATTTTTATTAGTTCTCCAATGCGATCTGTCATCATAAAAGGGGGCCAAAAAATATTCATATATATTTGTGACACACTCAGTTATGCATAGACACACATGTATACATACTTCATGTCATTCAAGTGAGCACAACTGCAACAAATTCTCATGAATGATTACTATGCACTTACATTTAGACATACACACCAAGACACCTTTTCATATGGATAAGGACTTTCATCTTTGAACACAAGAGAAGCCTGAATTAATCACTCCCTCTTTCTATAAATACATTAAGCTATATAAAAAATTATTTTGCTCCCATTAATCTTCTCTTTTTGATTTTCTTTTAACCTTTCAACAAAGCCTCTTTCAGATATGTGAGATACTATGTTACCCAATGATAACCCACACCCCAATCTATCTATATATATATATATATGTAGAGGATTAAGACAAATATAAAATTTGTTACTTATCTGAGTGATGTTAGCACTCCAACTCCAGAGTTTCATAGAGGAACCATTTTGCAATCATCCAATCCACTCAACAGGAGCTATCAGCAATTGACTGTGAATTTTCTCATTTTCACTATGTTTATATTAAGTTAAAAATAAAATTTATGCACTTTTTATTGGTGTTGGGTTGATTTTTTCTACTTTTGTGTATTTATATATGGGTATGTATGTGAGTGTCAGTATGCCTGTGCATGTGTACATGTGTAGAATGTTGTGGTTATATATATATATATATATATAAAATCCTCCAAAAGTAACAGGTATTTCTTGCCATGAAACCTACAACAGACACAGGGAGCACAATAACAGTGTGGAACAGATTAAATTTTCAGCTGCAAAACTATTTTTCCATATAGTTACCATGACTAGCTATACATTTTTACCAGCAACAAACAACATCAGGAATGCTTCAATCATAAAAATTTTCCTCAGCAGATGTTACCCACATATTGTTGTTACCACAGTTAAGACGCTTTACCTACCACCTAACTGTGCTCACATCCACTGTTTAGCCTCTGTAAACATTCAGTAAATATCAGTGAATATCAATGGGCTCAATTTTTCATTTTGCCAGATTGTCACTCAACTACTATCTGTAACAATGCAACAACTATTATAGGTGGTTGGTAGGAATGTTCAACCAAGATCTGCCTCTAACATCATAGGCATAATATGTATATGTATATAAAGAAAAAGACAAGAGAAAAACTTCTTATGCCAACACATTTTAGTCCTCAAGGCAAGTGTGGAAATTTTATTTCATAACCTCTATTTATTATATACAGAAGTATATGTGGAGAAAAAAATTGTTAAGTTTTCAAATTTTCAATTAGAGAATATTCTAAAATAATTATTATAAAAACTTACTGTGTAAGTAAAGGTAAAGTATGGAAGACATTAAGTGATGTTTAAACAAAAGTTTGTTATTGTTATTAATTTTTTATGTATATGTAATTATTATTTATTTTTGGTATTTTTATATTATCTAATTAATTCATTTATTTTTAATATTTAAGGGTCATAAGTGAACCATTTTCATTTAATTTTTTTATGTTTATGGTCATGCATAACTATGTTGTCTTCAGAAAGAACGTTTATTTTAAGAAAGGAGATATTTGAATAAATCTAGGGTGTGAGTTAATATTTTGGCAAGAATCAATAATTGCACTTTCAAGAATTTTTTGCTTAAGTTATTTTCTCTTTTAATATGTACATTTTTATATTGAAATTTGCTTGAAATTGTTTCTGCATCTAACTAATACATTGGATAAATTATGTACAAAATCTTTCTTTAATGGGCCAAAAAATTATATAACTTAGCATCCTCCATAGTTTACCTTACTTTTTACACAATAAGATTTTAGAATATTTTATATTGTTCTCTAATTCAAAATTGTTATTTTATTTTTCTCTGTGTTACTTTTGCGTATAAATACAGGTTGCCAAATGAAGTTTCAACATTTGCGTTAATAAAGTTGCTTAAGGAATGAAATTCATAGGCATAAAAAACTTTTCTCTTGTTTTTTATTTATATTGTCTTTACAGATGTATTTGATTTATATCTGAATTTTTACATACATATGTATGTATGTATGTATGTATGTATGTACATTTATGTGTGTGTAAAAATTTCAGATATAATTAAAGTATATCTGTAAAAGGACCATATGAATAAAGACAAAAGCAAAACCTATCTTAACTGACTTTTCTGTTAACCTGATGAATATTTATGAGTGTTAAATTTTAAAATTTTGAAAAACTAACATTTTTACTTTTGTTTATAAATACTTGTTGCAAAATAAACTCCCCACATTTGACTTGATAAAGTCCACACAGAATGAAACATGTCAGCTAAGCTTTCCTTTTCTCTCTCTCTCTCTCTCTATATATATATACATACATACATACATACATATATATATACATATATATACATACATATATACACATATATATACATACATATATACACATATATATACATACATATATACATATGTTTTTTTTTTGCTGTCTACTTAATAGAAAATATTTTAGATGAAGTAAATTATATACTTATAAATTCAGAGGCAATTTGTACTTTTCTGGATGCCATTCTCTAACTCTTAAAACACATTTTCTTCTTTTCTGGTTAATCATTCTCTCTTTTTTTTCCTAATTCTTTCTCCTCTCTCAACTTGCAACATAATTTCTCCATTTCTGTTTTTTGTTTTTTCTCTTTCTCTCTCTCCTGACTCATACATTTTTTTTTTGTGCTTGCTTTTCTTCCTATTTCTTGGCTTTTTGTCTTTAAATATCTTCTCACCTCTATTTCATTTTATTCCTTTATGAATTAATGATTTTCCAATCTTATTCTATCATCACCACCATCATCAACATCATCCCATTCTTTTCTGCTGAAACCCCTTCATATTTAATCTTGCTCACAAATCATCTTTCAGAGATGCTTCCCTAAATTGGACTCTTTCATTAAATGAATTTCATCTAATTATTAACATTATTATTAATGCTAGTGCCACCGTGGATTTGACAACAAAAAATTAATTGCTTATTTCACTTATAAATGTCAACATAAAGTCTATTTTCTCCCAGGTAATTTTTCTGTCCAAAATAACTGCGGCTGGTTTTGAATCATGTTTTTTTAATTGCAAGCTAGTGAATTCTGAAAAATTTGTTCCAGCATAAATTATTAGAATTCAAAAACATTAAGATTCTTGTCTCTACAATAGGTCAAGCATATCAGTTTTGTTAATTCTATATTACTGTTGTTTTATTTCCAAATTTTGATATAGATAAAATATCAAGTTTTGATAACATTTCATGTAACTTCAAAGTTCACAAGGGCAAATAATCAGTTTGGTGCTTTGACATTTGATAGCCTTTTTTTTATTTGTATTTATTAACAAATGCCCAAATAACAAAAGGCCTTATGGTATTATGTTAGCCTTAAAGTCTTTTGCATTAAACCCCTACACACACATGCAAACACACGCAAGAAGAGAGAGGTGACAGATATAATTCAAAGTTCAAATCCTGACTCTGCTTTTAGTTTTGGAGATCTTTCATATTTCTATTTGTTTTCTCTCAATTTAAATTTTACTTTAATTTGTTTTTAATAATAGCAAAAAGAAATAAATTTTAAAATGATTATCAATCACATTATTCCGTCTTATCTTACATTCCGAGTAATTGGTTGTTTCATTCTGGCCATTTTAATTTTCCAAAAATGCTGAAAAAATTTTATGTGACATCTGTTTTTATTGTATTGAGTGATTTATCTCTTCTTTTTTTTCTCTTTTTTTATATTACTATGATATTTGTGTGGAGGCACAGTGATGTCATGGATAGCTGCTTGGAATGAGAAACCAAAAGAAATCTAATTCCAGTCAAGCTGAAAAAGGTATGAATCTATCTCTTCTCCCCCCCCCTACACAGTTATAGGTAAATAGCAGGACAGACTGTACCTATAGCCTTGGTTGGTAACCAGTCTAGGAGAAGGAAAACTGAATTCAAACCAGCCTGTCAAAGGCTGCCCTAGACACAACACTGCTGCTATGTGAGGCCCCTACAACCTTTATGTGTTACAGGACTCATGACTGATAACATTTGTAAATTTAAACTTTTGGGATTGCACTTTATTTTATAAGTGTATTTATCATTATGCATTAGTGATCCATTTCTCTTCTTTTTTTCCTTTCAATGATAAACTGTAAATATTTCATGTACTGATGAATGAATAAGTGAATAAGGTAAGATAATCAGAGACAGCAATAAATAAGTGGAGGGGTACCATTTTGACAGATTGCTTTAAGGGCATGTATTATCTGGCTCAATCACTATAGTTAAATAACCCCAGGCATTTATCAGATCTGCTTTATTTTTCACTCTTTCCTATAGATATCATTCTAGCCTGTCAGTTGTCTACCATTATTCTTGCTAGTTTGCTTTGGTAACTACTTAAAAAAAATAAAATCTGTCATGGCCTCAAGTTCTTCATGCTACATAGCATATTTGATACTAATTGCAGCATTAAATTTTCTTTTTTTTTTTTTTAAGTAACATCAATAATGAATACGGTTACAACAAAAATAGCAGCTTTAAGCTATCAAATATCAAATTCCAGTTTCTCCTCAAGTTATTGAAAAATGAGATAGGGAAAAAAGGGTTGAATTTATTTTGCCTAGATGAAATCATTTGTTACTGACAAATTACATATTTCTAATTTATATTGCAATGTATATTAAGCGAAAAATGATGAAATTCTTCATTGCAAGACAAATGCAATAGAATGGGGAAATTGCCACAAAATTATTAGAAATGGTTTTATGGGTGACTTTCAATATGCTTCATTGCAAAAATATTTATAGAGAAAAAAGACCCATGAAAATGGTATGGCTTTTTCTTTTTTTTTAATTTCCAATCAAAATATCTAATGGCATTACTGACAGTTGGTTACCTCAGTAGATTGAGAAAAGTCTAGAAACTTACAATATCAAGTTCAAAAATCCATTGGGGTTCATTTAGTTTTCCATCATTTTATAGTGGAAGAAATAGTGATGTGCAAGTTAAAAATTATGAAAAACTGACATGTATTTTGAACTTTCATCATGCAGAATAATTGTGATAGATTTTTTCTACCCTTGTATTTCTTCATTACAACTATGCGTTTTATTTGTTCCTTGAAATGAACTTGTTATATTATTTAAGAGAATCATTACATTTATGCTTCTTATTTAGGTTCTTTCTTAGTGATCAAGTCAAAGTCAGTTTCTATGTAGAGTAACTATACATAACAGTCACATACATAACTATTAAAATCTATCATGTTTTTGCTTTATAGATTTAGTATCTGCACTTCACATCTAACCAACATTTTACAACTTCAGTTAGCTGGGTTTTGAATTCATAATTGTCTTTCTCTTAGACTGGTTAACAATCACAGCTAGAGAACTCAGTCTGCCCTGCAATTTAATCTGTAGCTGGAGTTGATGGCAAGAAAGAGGTGAATTTATTCATTTTCCAAGGATATTTTTTGCATAGGTGAATGTAAGAAACTCAAGTGAACTTCAAATTCAGCTTGCTTATTTCTGGTTCTAAGCTGCTAACCATTACACTACCTCCACATCTAAAATAATACACAATATGTAGGAAAACTTTATATACAAAACACACACACACACGTGTGTGTATACACATATGATCACATGAGCAGGAAACCCAGGGTTACAAACTCATATCCATTCAACTAAATATGTTAGCTCTATCACTGATACTGAGCACTTTCCAATAAGCACCATGTGCATATATATATATATATATATATATATATATATATATATATATGTGTATATGTATATATATGTATATGTATGTATGTATGTATGTATGTATATGTGATAGGGTGCTGAAAAATCCTAAGCTCAAACCACTTCCCAAAACTTGATCAAATGAGCATACAACAGATTTTTCTTTTAAATCCTTTCCTGGCCATCCTGAGAACTTTTTACTACCTTGTATATATATGGTGGACTCTCCCATTAATTACTCTGTATGAGTGCTGAACGGTTCAGTCATTTTAGAAGAAAATTGCCAGACTACCCACACATAAGATTTGATTAAAGTGGTGAAGGCTGAACTGATAAGAGAAGAATGGTGCACAGTGTGCCACCAAGTTTCCAAAAAGCCTTATTCAAGTTTGAATTTGGAATTTTCATTTTTCTAGACTGGTTTCCAACCAAGGCAAAAGAGACCAGTCTGCCCTGTTTTTAACTTGTAGTTGGTGAGAAAAGAAAGATATTCATTGTTTTCTTATGGGTATTTGTATAAAAGTGACTGCAATGGCCTCAGTTTGAATTTGAAACATGGTGATTCTATTTTCTATACCAGTCGCCAGTCATCCTTATGTGAGTACATATATATATATATATATATATATATATATATATATATATTCCTATAAACAGTGTGGGAAGCTTAAGTCTTGAAATTGACAGTCACTATAAATTACTGATTTCTCTGTCTATAAAGTTTATATCTACAAATACTCCATCTTTGATACTGATCTCTTTCCTCACCATAAATATAACTTTAAACAATATAATTCTATCTAAAACCTCCTTAGAGTGAACTTAACAATTACAAATCAGGTTTGGCTACAAGACTCCAGAGTTGAGGTGTTGAATATAACATCAATCAACTAAGTGACAAATTTTATATATATATATATATATATATATATATATATATATATATATAACTGTTATTTGTTTATGCAGCACATGAAATATTTTTAAAGAGTCTTGTATATATATATATATATATATATACCAACAGAAATGATTAAACAATATTTATACTTGTGACAATTCAAGTAAAATTCACTGTAATAGAATCTTTTCCAGTTTCTTTATCTTTTATATTATAACTACAGGAATTTAATTTGGAGGCTATAAATAAAAATAATGATTGTATATAAAATTCATATAAAGAAAACTACTCCTGATTGCATAATAACTTATGACAGCAACCACATCATCATAATAATGATGCTTTCTTAAAGTGTCATGCGTGATACACGCATAGGTGATCATGTATCTTTCCATACATGACTGATGAGGCAGATTTTTTCCCGTAGTAGGTTGCCATTTCTTTCTACAGTAGACCAGTTGCCATCCAAGGTTATAGAACCCGGTATGTCCTGCTATTTACCCATAGGTGGGGGGAAAAGAGGATTCATACCTTTCCCAAGGATATTAGCACATAAGTGAATGTAATGGATTTGACTGCAATTCAAACCTCAATTCGAGCCGCTATCCATTGCTCCACCGTGCCTAGATTAACATAATGCTAACATTTGAATATTCCTTATTTCTTTTTGTATTATATATGTATATATTGTTAAATTTGTTCAATTTATTCCAGCATCTATAATGCCATAGAAAAGATACAGTATAAGAGCAGATGATACATTTAGCTCCTTTTTGGTGCTTTCAAAAGAAGACTGAACAAGATCTTGTCAAAATTTATGCGAACAAGGTAAATAGTGGCTGATTTTTGTGATTCTATTCACCAGCTGGTCTTTTATTCTCTCTTCAATATTTTCAAAGTTGTTTTCAGTTCTTGTTCAAAAAAAGAAAAAAAAACAAGAAAAATTCATTTGTTTTCCCAAATCTCAAAAATACCAAAAGTTAAATGAAAAAAAAAGATCTATCTTAGTATGTTCCAATGTGAAAACTAAAGAAATCTGAAATTATCCAGTGTGTTGTGATAAGGAGATATTATCATTAGTCAGAGTTTTTCTTAGTCTTTGGTGATATTGACTCATTTCTACCTGCTATTCTATTGTGTTCTGATGAATCAATTCGTACTGTGCAATTTTTATTCAGTAATTAACCACATCAAGCTAGACATTACTTAATTAGCTGATTCAATTAATTAACAACATATTGTATAGAAGATTCATCTTCTGCTGCACAAAAGAGTACAATAAGTGAGAGAGAAAGGAAACTGGTCACTTTCTTTTATTGAAATTTTTTTCATGACCCTTTGTTATGGCTATGCAATTTCTTTTAAGTGTCACATTGAAAAGAGTAAAGATTAATTATAAAGACAAAATGATATCATTACAAATGTTGAAATGAAGAACGGGGAAGATAATGAAAATATATGTACCTGTAAAATTAGGCATGAAAAGAAATAGTCTGTAATTTACTGCTATCTCAGAATTCTATTCAATGAAGTAAAAACTTTTGAAATGCTACAGAGGATGGAATTAAATCTTAGAAACTTTGTTGAATGTAATATATAATGTACAAATATCACTGTTGAGTGCCTAATATTAGGGGAGGTCATAATAATTATTAAATAATAATTTTTCTCAGTATGCCATAAACATGGGTTTTAACCCCTTCCCCAGCATACATGTGTATATACGTTTTTTCCGAGTGTCTTCTCCTGACATGGATGAATAAACATGTCCAAAACATAACATTCAAAAACCAGCGACAGGCGTGTTTATACATTGATAATGATTTTGATTTTGTTATGCCCTTCTGAGCTTGAAATGAGTCCAATTGTCAACTCATACATCTGGTGGGGGTGTTAGCCACTGCTTGAGTACCTCAGGTGATCCAGTTTCTTTGTTACCATATTGTTATGGTGTTGAAACCATAGAAAAATAACACAGACTCGGATATAAAGTTAAATGGTATATTATTCATGGAAACGTAGTACAAAGTATGTGGACTGGAGAGTACTTCTCTCACTGGTGTCCTGACTCATTCATTCATACACTCACTCGGTGATACACACTCGGTGACTTCCTCTTTACTAGAAATTGGTAGCCACATTATATAAGTGTGGAAGAGTCCATCTGTAGGCATGTCAGGTTTCCACAATACCCCCCTTCCAAGCCTTTCACTTGGTAAAAAGGGTTAATACCTTTTCTTCTTTGGGTTAATTGTCAAAGGTTCGGTGAATTTCCTTTTTCTCCCCGACCTTCGTTGTTCAGGCGTATGTTGCGGGGGTTCGAGGTCAAATGTGTCGTAAATGATCTCGATGGGTTCTTCCACTTCATCCTGTGTGCTGTTAGAAAATTTTTTATTTTTTTCGAAAGCTGACTGGCACTCCGTTCTCCAGTTCCAACTTTTTCCCTTTTTTAACAATTCATTCAGAGGAGTTCATAACTTGTGCATATTATTTATGAATATTTGATAATAGCTGGCAAGTCCCAGAAAACTTTGGAGCCTGTTGACATTTTTTGGGGCAGGCATATTTTTGATAGCTTCTGCTCGCCTTGGGTAAGGTTGTCTTCCATTCTTATCAATGACATGCCCGAGATATGTTATTTCATTCATATAAAAATCGCATTTCGATTCTTTTACTTGATATCAATGAGAATATTTCCCCACCATTTAGTTTATTAAATACCTCCTCTGGTGTGGGGAGAGGGTAATGGTAATCTTTTAGAGCCACATTGAGGCCCGTTGAAAAATCCACACAAACACGAATTTGGTTGGACTTTTTCTTATGTATACAGCGGGGGCAGCCCATTCGCTAAAACTCACTTTGGATAGTATACCGGCATTTTCTAGTCGGTCTAATTCTTCGTTGATTTTTTCAACTGATGCAAATGGGACATTTTTTTTACTTTTGAAAACAGGTTGCACGTTTTCTTTTAGCTCAAATTTGGCTTTTGTTTTATTACATTTTCCTAGCCCCGGTGAGAAAACTTCGGGAAATTTTTCTTTTAATTCTTCTTTCAGGTCTTGGGCATCTGTTGTCATATTTTCCACTTTTTGACAAAAATTGTTGATTGGTTGATCCCACAACTTAAACCGTTCCATCCAATCCGTTCCAAACAAATTCTCAGAATTTTTATGGACAAAAACTTTTAATTTTTTTATAATGCCATTCAGTGTTACAGGTAGCATTAGCTCACCTTCAAATTTGATTTTGTCACCAGTTACTGCACATGCTGTTTTGTTTGCCTTTTTCATTGTTGGTTTTTTTTAATTTCCTCCAAGTCTGAAGATTAATGATTGAGAGATCCGAACCAGAATCTAGTTGCAGCTTAACTGTTTTGTTTAGAATGTTAACTACAACGTATTTTCGTAGATTCTTATCTACTTTTTCGTTTGATATAGTTTGTCTGACTCTGTTTCTGTTATTCCTTTTATTTCTACAATGCGCCCATTTGTGGCCAATTTTACCACAATTATTACATGTCTTGTTTTGGTAAAAACAGTCTGTCGCCCAATGTTGTCCACCACAACGTCCACATGGACTAGGGGGTAATTTTTGTTTTTCACAGGGTCGTCTATTTTTGAATTGTGAATGGGCGTACTCTTTGCTTTCTTTACCTTTTTTAGGGGAGTAATTTTTTGGCTTGTACTTAATTCTCCTAACATACGATATTCCTGATTCCTCGATGTTTTTGGAATCACTTTTCACACTAATTACTCGCTGGCAATCTTCTGCTAGTTTTTGTAATGTGAGACCTGGTTCGCTTTCTAGTCTTGATAGAACTCTCCATCTAATCTCTGAGTTTTTTGCAGAGACTAAACCTTGGGCAAATATTAAACATTTGAAATCATCAGCTGTCAGTTCAGCCAAACGAAAATCGTCACAGTGCTTATTAACAATGGACGCAAATGTAAGATAATCATCATCATCCCGTTTTGACAAGTTAAAACGCTTCCATCTTTTGTAGAATAAAGTTGTATTAGGGCTAAATAACTCGGACAAACTTTTACTGCTTCGTCAAAACCTAATTCTCTTGTTTTCTTTGGAAGAATGTAATCGACAAACTTACTATGTTTAGCTGTTCCGAATTTTCTCAAAAGTAAGCAAACTTTTTTAGCATTCATCCAATCCTCACAATCAACCGCAAAAAGATCTTCATATCTTCTATAGAAAGCTTCAAATGTTTTATCTTCTTCAGGAAGATAATTAAATGTCTCCATAGAATTCCATATTGTGTTGTGAGAAAATGCAGTGTTGTTTTCACTAACATCCTTTTTACCCAATGTCTTTAGAAATAATTCTTGAAATTTTTCTTCCCGTTCTTTTTGCTTTTCTTCTTGTTCTTTTTGTTGTAGGAGCAATTTTTCTTCACATTCTTTGTTTTTCTTCCTGTTCTTTTTGTTGTAGAAGCAATTTTCTACCAACATTTGTTGCTGTTCCTCAGTCTTCTGTTGCAGTTCAAATTGTGCTTTCATCATCTGAACAATAATTGTTTTAAAGTCTTCCATAATGACTTCAAATGTGTGTTTTCTGAGAGAAGAAAACAAAATTTAGACAATTTTTCTTCTCAAAGTGGGGGAAAAAGAAAGTAATTCCTTTCCTTAATATTTCTCAGCTCTGGTTGGTAATACTAAAAAAAAACTTTTTTTTTCTAATACAGTCTGAGTGTTTCAATTTTTCTCTAAAAGGAGAAAAAAAATTTGCATAAACAACCACGCTGCCAAACAGATATATTTTTCTTTTTTTTCTGTGTGGTCAAGAGCAGCGAAGAACAATTATAGCAATGACGGAGGAAAAATCTTACTTACAATTTTTCACTAGTAAGTATTATCAAATTGTTGGTTTTACTTTAGATTGAGTAAATATTTTTTTATACTTTTCTAAATATATCCAACGTCCGTATCAAAGCCTTTTTTCGTATTTACGTTGTCTGTCATTCGGTTGGAGTGTTCGTTTTTTTTCAGTTGAGTATTAACATATAACTGTTGTATATGTAACTTTCTTTCATGAAAGATTTCTCTTTGTTCGCCAGACTTGAGATTTACACAGTGCGATCTTTTTAGACTTGAGATTAACACACTGTGATCTTTTTAAGACGTCTTTAGAGTTATGGCGTGACCCTTTTTTTCTCTTCAGGTAGAGGTTTCTCTTTGGTGCTTCAGTTCTTATGGTCGGCAAGAGTGAATTTTGGTCTTTCCTTTCATGAGGTCGTTTCGAATCTCATCACCAGTTGTTATGGTCGACAGAGAGAATTTTGGTCTTTCCTTTTGTGAGGTCGTTTCAAATCTCGTCGCCAGTTGTTATGGTGTAGAAACCATAGAAAAATAACACAGACTCGGATATAAAGTTAAACGGTATATTATTCACGGAAACATAGTACAAAGTATGTGGACTGGAGAGTACTTCTCTCACTGGTGTCATGACTCACTCATTCATACACTCACTCGGTGATACACTCTTGGTGACTCACACCTGGTGACTTCCGATATTTAACAACCCCCCCATATGGGTCGTATATGGCACAAGGACTGTTTAATGTGGGCTCTCTGAGCCCATAGGCTCAGCCAAAAATATGCCCATTAGAACCCGTATATACGGGTTCAGGGACTGTCTACCTCCCCGACGAAACCTTGCCCTGCGGCAAAGCCTTGTCCGAGTTCCTCTCTGCCAAAGCAGAGAGTTCGAGAGTAGTCACACATGTTGACTGCCAATATTTAACACCCCCCCACATAGGTCGTATGTGGCACAAGGCCAGTTTAATGTGGGCTTTCCAAAATTATGCCCATTAGAACCCGTATAAATGGGTTCAGGGACTGTCTACCTCCCTGGACAAAACCCTGCCCCGCGGCAAAGCCTCGTCCGAGTTCCTCTCTGCCAAAGCAGAGAGTTCGACAGGTGTCACACGTGGTGACTGCCTCTTTACTAGAAATTGGTAGCCACATTATATAAGTGTGGAAGAGTCTATTTGTAGGTATGTCAGGTTCCCACAATACATATTAAAAATAAAAAAACATTCATCTAAAAATTAAATGTTTTTCCCAAAATAATTGACAGGGAAGGGTCTAATAAAAGTCAGTATGAAAATCATTTAAAGGGTCAAAAGTGTGAAATTAATACACAAGGTGTGTCTTAATAAGCATGATGGATTAGAAAATTTCTTCAAAAAAAATAAATAAATAAATAAACGTCCCTTATTCCTATTGGGCACCTAAGAGTATTCCATAAGTTTTTTTTTAATCAATTCACCCAAAGCAAGGTGATAATGCCACTAAGATGCAAGGAGTGACTGGGAGTGAAAGAGAATGGGAAGTATTTAGAAGGAACCAGAAAGCCAATCCTAAACAGGGAACAAGGGATAACCCTATATTCCTGTTCAAAAAATGAATACATAAGCCTGTATTGAATTAATATCTAAGCTCCATGTCAAAGTGATATGACTCATTAACACATATTTTCTTTGCCAAATATAACATTTACGTTCAACCAGAATGAAATGTCCACTGCAAAGCAATGAACCCCATATTTGTAAAATCAATAATCACCAATAAAAATCATTTCTTTAAATTCTGTATCTTTTCAGGGCGTAAGCAATCAAAGTTCTCCACAGCTTTCTTTTCTTTCTGTGAATTTTCATGGCTGTTTTAGGAAAAGATTGTGGGGTGGTTTCCTGGTGCTTTCTCTGCAATAAGAGTAATCTAGTTTGCTACATTCCAAATATTGATCAATTTATACTGTGAAAATCCCTAAGTATTTTTCATTTGTTGTTTTCTGAAAAAATGATTGGCAATTGCATTTGTATGATTATTTTTAGGTATGCGTTATAAATCTTTTGTCAGTTCCACTAGCATCTATTTTCTAAATGTTATTACTCTTATTCTGGATAATAGATGCTAGTGGAACTAACAAATAATTTATAATGCATGCCTAAAAATAATCATACAAATGTGATTTCCAATCACTTCTTCAGAAAATAGCAAATAAAAAAATACTTAGGGATTTTTACAGTATAAACTGATCGATATTTGGAATGTAGCAGGCTAGATGCCTTCTCAAGACATCAATAAAAAACTTGAAACTAATTATTTATAACAAAATAACAAGTTACTACAGTGCTACAAAAGCCTGAGAGAGAGAATGAGAAAGAACTGTATTAGATTTAACTGTTATTCATTCACTAGAATGACCTCAATCCTTTTGAGGAATTGGACTATTGGTGGGACAATGAGATCAGAATTATTCTTTCACTGTGTCTCATTTTGCCATATCAAAAATAATATTGTCAAGATGACTGGCAATAGAACTGGGTGCAGACAAAGTCTAAAGGATTGCAAGCACTAATGAATGAGACTTACTATTCAAATAAAGTCTTTGGAAACCATAAGAAAAGTACTTCATATTAAAAAAAAGGAGTTTTTAACTTGGAGTTAATTATTTGAGATATTTGAAAGTGTTTTTGTTAGAACAGGCAGCAACAATAATTTGTTTCTCAAAAACTTCAAATTGCCTGTATTTATACAATGTGAATTGTGAAATTACTATACAGAAAGAAAAAAATACATTTTTAGCAATTATTAAGCAATAGCAAGTTTAAGCACAACTCCATGTCTTCAAAAGATCTGGCTAGAGAGAATTTTTAATGGTGACTATAAATAACATAGGCTTTTATATTAAAATTAAGATTCCAAAGGAAAACTATTCATTAAGAGAAAAAATATTAGCACAACCCTTGAGAGTTTTCTTTACTTTTGTTTAGATATTGAAAACAGAATCTTTCATTACAAACATCACTTAAAATAATAAAATTACAGCTATGAGCACATGACCTTTTTTCATATACCATGTCCTTTCAGGATGTTGGCAATCATGGCTCCCCACAATTTCCTGTCTTTTGTCGCTCTTAGTAAATTTTGTCTTTTCCCTATCTCTCCTAAACTCTGATCTACCATCCATTTAAACAAGTCCGTTAAGTAGGTTATGCACTGTTTTC
The DNA here is from genome assembly GCA_964036315.1 of Acanthosepion esculentum. Taxonomy (NCBI): domain Eukaryota; kingdom Metazoa; phylum Mollusca; class Cephalopoda; order Sepiida; family Sepiidae; genus Acanthosepion; species Acanthosepion esculentum. The sequence goes on from OZ038501.1 coordinate 368,952, forward strand.
ATTTGTATCTCTTGCCTTCAATATGACCCATGAGTGTCAAATTTTCCAAGCCCATTTTCTTCATTATGTGCCTCAGAAATTTCAAATGTTTCATTCTGATGTTAAGTATAAATGCCTTTTTTGTTTCCATTTTCTCTAAAACATATTCATTGCTCACATTTTCAATCTATGGTATTTTGAGCAGCCTTCTGTAGATCACAGTTTTATTGCCTAAAGTTACTTCTTCATCTGTGCAGAGATGGTCCAACATTCACTACTATATGGAAGGAATGTAGAATCAATAATGATAATATTAATAATGTTGATCATCTGTATGTGCCCAGATTTTAAGGAGTCAGAAGATTACTTCAACTAGAACTGTCTTCAAAGATACCTGTAAACTACAGAAGACTGGATGATGAACTGTGTCAAAAAAAACGAGAAACTTTATTTACTAATAAAAGAAGCCAACAAATTCAAAAGGGAATTTCAAGAGGGTGAAGAAGTGCAAATAAACCATAATACACCGAATGCAGCAGCAAAGAATATAAAAAGGAAAGCAAAAGCAATGAAACAAATGCAGAAATGATGGAAAGATAAGCTTCTTCATAGTCACTACACTGTATGTACCACACAAGCTGATGGAGACAAACTCAGTACCTATCAGTGTTACATAATACAGGGTTAAAAGCTGAAACATAAGGTTTTATCCTTGCTACACAGGGCCAATGCTTGCTAACTAGAAATTACCAGGTGCACATACTGAAAAATTGTGTTGACCCCAAATGCAGATTCTCTGATAAATATGAAGAAACAATTGACCATCTTGTATCAGGTTGCACAGTGTTAGCATCAACTAAATATAAAATGAAGCATGATAGAGTGGACCATTATCTCTGCTGGAAAATGTGCAACTTTTACGGAAAAAAACCTCAAGACACTGGTAGGAACATCACCCAGATTTGGTTACAGAAATAAGATCTGTAACAATTTTATGGGACAGACAGAACAATCAAAGCTAATCACTCACGCATCATAAGAGACCACAAAAACAGAGTGTGCATTCTTACTGACATGACAGTCCCTGCAGATTATAATGTATCTTTGAAGATCTTCAAAAGACTATCCAAATACAAGGATCTTGAAGTGGAAATGTAGTACATGAGGACATCAATAATTCCAGTTGTAATTGGAGCCCTCAGATTGATTGGGAAATTGTCTGATAGACACATTGAAGGGATTCCTGGTAGCCCAGGCCCCAAAGAAATACAAAAGATTGTACTCACAAGTACAGCTCACACATTATGAAGAGCTTTATCTATGTAAAATGTGTGTGATCTTAGTTTTGTTTTGTTTTTTTTTTACAAAAATGATCAGTGGAAAAAGCCATTTTTGACCTTAGGTCTCTGGTTGTAACCCAGAAGGAAATGTGTATACAACAGTAATCAAAGGAGATAATAATAATAATATCTGCACTAATATTTAAAGAGCATTTATAAATCTATTTTTTTTTTAAAAAGCAATGTTGAATTGTTGCTATGAAATTAAGCCATAAAAATATGTTCTCTTGGAAATCTACAAACACCTGAAAACTCTATTTTTAACAATACCCAATAATAATGTTTATATAACAATTCTGTTTTGATTTTCAAAAACCCTGATGTTGGCCTGATTTTTCTTCTATTGGTAGCCTAGCATCTTAATGTCATAATGAAACAAAGAGGGGAAACATTAACACATACACACACTCTACTGAGAAAAGAAGATAAAAAAATGTCTAAAGCCATCTCACCACCAGAAAAGCCATTTGATTTATGATTTGTAAAACATTAATGCTACAAAGGTTGTTATTGATATGTCTTTGCAATAAATCATGCTGTTAAAGTGGTTATTATTCAGTCCTTATTTTTTAATTTTTTTTATTTTTCTTAAATACTTCCTTCTTTGCTAGTTCTTTCATCTATTCTTGATATATGATCAGTCTTCATTTGTATAATGAAATAATGTAACCCAGCTAGTCAGACAGTAATGGCTCTTGGCAGCATCACTTGTAAGACAGATGCTGTCTGTCAGAAGCAACTATTTTGTCAATAGTAAAAGCTAAAAACCTTTAAATGGCTTGCTATAATTCAACAGTTTAGTTCAATACAAAATATGTTTTAAAAGGTTAATTTCCTCATAAAAAGAAAGATCATTAGATAAAAATATTTTCTTTGTTGAATGATTAACTCCCTTTTTATAAGATTGATTTTATGACAGGTTATTCATTTATAGCTTTTGATATTAATGCAAATGTGACACTCTTATACATAGCTATATAGCATTATTAAAATAATTAATCACTGTTTGTTTACCATTTATTTTATGAGAGATTTGAATAACTTAGAATATATTTTGTTTATTACAGAACACAATTATCACAGAACATAAGTGCCAATTTTTTAATTTGTACATTTTAAGGGCTTCATTTTGAGTCTTTAAATTCAATATTCCATCATAATGATGTTGATAGAAATGGTTCTTTTATCTTTTGTTATTCATACACATTAACAGAGATATGAATTCTAATGAGACAGAAAACTTTCTTCAAAATGGTGATTGTTGCTACTTGTAAAGTGCTTAAAACCTAAATTTCCAATAACTCTTGTTCACACTTCCAAACAATTTACAAGAAAAAGTCTATAGATTAGAATGGAAAAAAATATTAGTAAATACACTGAACTCAGTCAGTCAGCCAAACTATGAAGCATAAGAAGAGGACAAGTCTAAAAAGAAGGAAGAATTCATTCATTATTCTTGTCTGTCTCACCAGCCATTATTGTAAAAATGATTCAATTGGACAAATTTGTTTAGGTTACAAACATAGAAACATTTCTGATAATACTTTCATTCTAAAAATGAATCTGTAATCTGAAGCTCAAATGGGCATGGAGAAACTGACTGGAGAGACTGGAGAAACTGTAAAAGCAATTTACATTGGATGTTCAAAAAGAATCGAACCAATAAATACTCAGGACAAATTTCACAAATTCATTCAACAGGTGGGAATCTGGTTGGGTCACCTGAGAGAGGAGGCTTGATGTTTTTAGCAATCCAAAACCAAGAATAAAACTCACTGATGAAGATTCTTGGAGCACCACAAAAGTGTATTTGATTTACAAAAGAAAATGTTTCCATCATCAAAAGAAAACATATATCCATTTAGGGGAGTGTTTACAGTGTTTTTCCTGTTGGTATCATTTAGTGGGTTGTGGAAAGGAAAGGATGACATGAAAAACATTTGAAGGATACTTTTCTAACAAACGTAATGTAAGTATTACAACCATATTCACCAAAATTTCATTAAAAAAATCTATGAAGTAATGCTGAAAAGTTCTCAGCCCAACCCACTTCCCAAACACTGATCAACTGTCTGAATATTACAATTTTTATTGGAGAAATTTTTATCTGGACAATGGATATTTTAGCAGACTCTTGTAATATTTCTCAATGGTATATATATATGTTTAGATATGCTGCTTATTAAAAAAATTAACTCGGACTTTCTACTTTTGCTTAGCATGATATTATTCCTCGCTGAATTTTATGGTAATATATGCTTAATATTTGCCAATCATAAAAAAATAATTGGAAAAAAAGAAATATTTTTTTAATAAAAAGCAGGATGAAAATACAAAACTAAGCAAATTTATAAAAATAGAGAATAAACTACAAATAGATATTTGTTAAAATTCGATTTATTTAAAAAAAAAGGCATTTCATTTATTAAAAAAATTATTAACAATAAAACACAAATTTTTATATTCTAAAAAAAAAGAAATACATACATGTGCATGTGTGCATAAACAGCTAACTCCAAATATTGTGGCCACTGATAATCAAAGAATCTTATGTACAAGGAATTTCACAGAATAAATAAACATGCATATATATATATATATATATATATATATATATATGATGTTGCATACATAAGTACATGTACATGGATTCATAGCTGAAATATATGTTTAGATGGAATTATATGAATAATAAAAATTGGAATGAAATTAAACTTGGTAAAATAGCAAATGAAAAAAAAATGGGATAATTTGAATTCACAAAAGGGAAATAAATTTGTAATATGTAATATTTTCTGCTTGAGTGAAATGCAAAGAAGCTGTTGCTGCAAATGACAGAAACTTCCATTTCTTATATTTGCTTATACATAAATGCCAGTAAAGTTTATATTTGCTTAAATATCTCAAGTAATAAGCAGTCAAAGGATAAGATAGATAAGGGAATTGCTTACATCAACCAGCACAAGCATTAGTCACACATGTTATATATGTATATGCATATATATGTGTGTGTGTGTGTGTGTTTATGTATTTAAATGTGTATGTATAGATGTCAAAACAGGTTTGATTGTTACATTTTTTATTGTTTTTTTTTTTACCAATTTTCAAATAAGTTGTGTATCAAAATTGTGGATAAACTGTTCAATATTTATGTCATGCTGTTGTTTTATCAAGTACTTTCAACTATCTCAATCATTTTCAAGAACTAATGTGGCATATTTCATATATATATATATATATATATATATATATATATATATATATATATATATATATATATATATATATATATATGTATCTATACATGCATATATAAGTACAAGCTTGACACCTTGTACTTATATATATTAAATGTAAATATTTTTTGTTAACATGAGAAAAATTCACTCACAAATGAATTACAAAGACTCCTGAAATCTGTTTTTATGGGAATTTTTTTGAGTTAATAAAATGCAAACTGATAAAATATAAAATTTCTCTCTATAGAACAGGACAAAATTATTCATAGTTTTATGTCATTTAAAAAAAAAAAATTGAATTTTTTATGAGTTTGTGCAACATGGGTCATAAGAGATAAATATATAAAATTCATACATTGTGTGAGTATGATTATTTTTTACACCAACTTAGCAAAAATATAAAACAAAAACAATGTCAAAATAAATTAGATTTACTCTATGTGCGTGCATGTATGTGTGCGTCTGTACAAATCTGTTCTATGTCTATATCTATATAATTTTAGAATGCTGAACTTTTCAAATAAACTTCTATATAAAAACATATTTCAAGTTTCTCTTTCAGTTAAGTCTTTTCTGTATTGTCTATTTAAAAGTTTTAATGCAAAATTTAAAAGTTGCTCAGGCCATTTTCTTTCAACTAACATTTACTATTTTACTTCAACAAGTAATACTCAGGAAAAGAACAGAAAACTGGTAGGTGGGCATCGAATCCTTACCAGTCCTGGAGAATACATAACTGATACTTTTGAACTGGCTTAAAATGATGAGTCAGAAACTGGTTTTCAGTTTTTTGTCATGAACTTAAAAAAATTGTAAACTTGTATATAATATAACAACCATAGATAAACATTCCAGAAAAGAGGGTTTACTTGTGCTTTGAAAATTAAACTAACATACATACATTCTTATATAATGTATATCTGGACATCAATCTTTATTTTATACATATTCATAATGAACCACATGAAAATAGCTAATGAATGCATTTGGAACAATGATCACTAGGGAGAGTTTCTACACTATCTTAGTTCTCATAAAAGAAAATCTGTAACACCAGAAGAACTTAATAAAAATTTATAAAATTTCCTTTGTCCATAATATTCAATGAAACAAACTTATGTATTGTTTTCTTGTTACTATTCCATTTTCTTCCTATAATTTAAGATTAAAAAGAACAATGAATTATCATGATAAATATATTTATATTCAACCACATTTTACATCTTTCAATTTAAAAGAAACTTTTGCCTGTTGTCTTTTGGTCACTTATATTATTTTGTCTTCCATAGCAGAATTGATATCTTTTAAGACATAAAAAACAGTGTCAGATTTATGATCATACCCACAAAGCCAAAGATGAGTGAAACATTTAAAAATGGTCAGACAGGCAGAGAGCAAGCACAGGGAAGAAGTTCAAAATGTGCGTGTCAGTGGCAGACATTTAATCAGCGATATCAATTGTAAGAACTTGGAAAAACTCCATCCAACACAAGAACTATAATATTGTCTTAGCTGATGTCCAGACTGTAGTACCTATAATACCTACCTGGGATTGCTAAAAGGAAAGAAAAAAAAAATTACCTCTATTAGCAAAAGGTCTATGTGTTTATTATGCTTTACCTGGGACCTTTTCAACATTATGTAAGAGAAAAGAATGAAGCAGAGAACACGCAAAGTTAAAAGGTGATGCATACACACAATTCTTCATCATTGGCCTCTCAGCCTCACTGAAGTAAATTCATTCATCCATCTCTCAACAAAGTACATGATTACACCTGACCAGAAACGTGAGAGGATAAGCTGCAGATAAGTATCACTAACAGGTAGATAAATTATGGGCAGTTGGCTCTGTTTCTGTCAGAAGACATTACTCATTGCTCATTTCAGTTGCAGATTATCACCATTAAATAGAAAAGCATATATAGTCTTGCCACATTTAAGTATTTGTGATGGACTTCAACCGGATGTTGAAGAAGCTTAGCAATGGAATGAATGGTTTGATATTTATGAGATAAAGCACAGGTGGCATTTGTGGATTTGTTCTGACTCACATTCTAACATTTGCTCTTTGTATATTTGATCTGTAAAAAAATTTGCAATTTATCCTCAATTCTATATGAAGCTGTTCATCCTGTTTATATCCATGAAAAACTAGTGTAGCTCAAAACAGTTTCTCATTTCTGGGTTTGACATCCGTTTTAATTGTAAGAATCATTCTGAGAAAATTGGCACATCATTACCCTTATGGTCAAGCCCATTTTCCTGGGTAAAAGAAACAAGATAGACATCAAAATAACAGATGAACACAAGATGGACTTGGCTCTACTTTTTCTGGAGACATTGATAAGAATCTTTAATAGTTGGAATTAGATTTAGTTTACTAAAAGTTGCTTTACACTGTACATATTTCACAATATATTACCTACCAAGACTAAATTTTGGGCCTAAAAAATTGATCATAAATATCTTACAAATATAAATGGTAAACCATAGTTAATTGTATTATACCATATAGATATTTAATGGAGAAAACCAGTAATATTTATGAACTATTATTTTGTATCAAATAAAATTCTACCTGGCATATTCATACCAGTGGGTAGTTTGCAACTTATAAAATAAACTAGGAATTTTTGATTCCTGAAACAAAATCATCATGCAGTGAAGAAAATTATTTGAAAGATATTAAGTGTGCTGTACCAAATAACTTCTATGCTGAGTTGGGGGAATTGAAGGAAATAATTATGTTCACATTTGTATTTGGTACACAGGAGTAATCTGTAATAAGTAAATATCAATAACTACTACTACAACAACTATTATTATTATGATTAATATGATGATGATTATTATTATTATTATTGAAAAATGCCAGAATCTGGCTAGTAAGTTGAAGAATCTATGAGATGTGACAGTTGAAGTAATTTTTGTAGTAATGGGTGCACTTGGAACACTACCTAGAAACATGAAAGAGTGCTTACAGAAAATTGAAACTGAGATCAAACTATAGACCTCCAGAACACTGTCATCATTTATGCTATAAGGATTCCCTGTAAAGTAAACTACTCAACTAATGCACTCGGTCATGTGTCTCTTGCCAGGTTGCTTGGCAATGGTCAGTTCAATCTCTGCATCTGTAGCACTGAATAGTTAAATACTCTGATTCAGTAGAAGAAACAAACAAGCTACATGAAGGTGATTAAAAATGGTGAGTACTGTTCCTCTCAGCACAGAAAATGAGAAGGTTTCTTTTAAAATTACTGGGTGTGTATATATATAGAAAAATGATACATAAGGTATTTAAGGATCTAGGTCTCAGAGTAATAGTTTCCACTAATGTTAAACAAGTAGACTTCCTAGACGTCACCCTAGACCTCACTAGCAACACATACCAACCATATGTAAAAATTAATTCCAATCAAATATACGTACATCCAAATTCTAACCACCCCCCTGCAATATAGTGTAGGATTATATAGGGACGATGGGTTATTAGTAGTTAAGAATTCCACTAAAATTAAAGTAGATCGTATTAGAAAAATGATACATAAGGTATTTAAGGATCTAGGTCTCAGAGTAATAGTTTCCACTAATGTTAAACAAGTAGACTTCCTAGACGTCACCCTAGACCTCACTAGCAACACATACCAACCATATGTAAAAATTAATTCCAATCAAATATACGTACATCCAAATTCTAACCACCCCCCTGCAATATAGTGTAGGATTATATAGGGACGATGGGTTATTAGTAGTTAAGAATTCCACTAAAATTAAAGTAGATCGTATTAGAAAAATGATACATAAGGTATTTAAGGATCTAGGTCTCAGAGTAATAGTTTCCACTAATGTTAAACAAGTAGACTTCCTAGACGTCACCCTAGACCTCACTAGCAACACATACCAACCATATGTAAAAATTAATTCCAATCAAATATACGTACATCCAAATTCTAACCACCCCCCTGCAATCATCAAATACATACCCTATTCAATTGAATGTAGGATCAGTAACAACTCTTCAAACAGAGATATTTTTAATAAGCATAGAGACCTTTACAATTCTGCACTTAAAAATAGTAGATATAAAAATATTAATATTCAATATAAAAGCCCTATAAATAGCAACAATAATGGTAGAAAGAGATCTAGAAAAATCATATGGTATACTCCCCCTTTTAACATTATGGTTAAAACTAAATTGGGGCACCTGTTTCTAAACCTCATTAAAAAACATTTCCCCAAATCTGGAACCAACTCACTCAGTAAAATATTTAACTCTAATACTCTTAAGTTAAGCTATAGTTGTGCTGATAACCTAGAGAAAATAATTAAAAAACATAACAATAGTATATTCAGCAAGTATATGAATTCGGAGAGCCTGACAACCCACAAGATTGCGAAAAGCAACATTAAGCAAAATGACACTAATAATAAATCATGTAACTGCAGGAATCCCAATAATTGTCCACTAAATAATAATTGTTTAACTAGCTCTGTAGTTTATCTCAGTACTATATCAACACTAGAAAATCCAAATATAAAGAAATTCTACATAGGTTGCACCATGAGACCATTCAAGGAACGCTGGCAGGGTCATCTGCAATCTTTTAATAATAGTAACTATAAATATATGACTTCATTATCCAAATACTTTTGGAGTCTAAAAGAGAAAAATAAAACACCTAAGGTTAAATGGAAATTAATTAGAAAGGCCCGGACATGTAACTCACTATATGCCCCGTGTTACCTATGCCTTAACGAGAAACTTGAAATAATTAGATTTAAAAATAAGACTGATCTTTTAAATCAAAGATATGAACTAACAGTTAACTGTAAACATCGTTTTAAGTTTAACTTAGTATAGAAATCATATACTTTCTATGATAATGATAAATTAAACTTAATAGACTATTACCTTTTTAGCATGATAGTCGCCGTATCGATATGAATGTGTACTGGGTACTTACAAAGTATCATACATGTCTGTATTTGGATGTATATATTTGTATGTTATGTAGAGTTATTTCTACTGTTCGATATGTATATGTGTATATAGGGGTATATATATGTTGTTTTTTTTTTTTCTTTTTTTTCTGAAGGTATATGGTTGTGTATATTGGCATCTATCATAGGTTAACCTGTTTATGTGTACGAGTAAGGGTGTAAATTCTGGTAAGTGTCTACCACTAAATGTGTAAGTATATGTTTGGGTATATAGAGATATATATGTGTACTTGTGTATGTGTAGATATGTGTATGCATATGCATATGTATGTATATGTGTTTGTGAGTGTGCATATATGTGTGTATATGTAGTATGTATGTTTCTATGTGTATGTATATGTTTATATATGCATATATATGTATATGTATGTATGTTTAAATATGTATGTGTATATGTGTATTTATATGGGTGTACATTTATATGTATGTGTGGGTATTTATATGTATGCGCTCGACTGTTTGTGTACTGTATATCTGGATGTGTCGATATGGGTATTTATATATGATTAGATATTTATGTATATATGTTTGTGTGTCATTGTATGTGTATTTGTATGTATGCTTTAGTGTCTTGGAGTGTATCATAGATACAAACTAAAATCTACTTTTGTTGATAAGGAACCTTTAATTGCTTACAGACCGTTGTTCTTTTCTTAAATTATGATAAACTTTTAATATATTTTATCATAATGTTGTTGGAATATTATTAGAATATAAGTTGGTCTATGTATGCTTATTTCTTTTTCCTTTTTTATGCATGTGTCTACATGTTTATGTATATATGTATATGTGTTTGTATATGTATGTGTGTATGCGGATATATATATATATATATATATATATATATATATATATACGTATATATATTTGTATGTATGTGTATATGTATGTTTGTATGTGTGTATGTATGTGTATGTGTGTGTGTAGATATATATGTGTGTATATATATATATGTATGTATATCTATGTGTAGTTGCGTATGTATGTGTGTGTATATATATATATGTACAAGCGGATGTGTATATGCATTTTTATATTCATATCGTTTTAATTTACGTTTGTTTAATTTTTCATGTATATACTTGTATTTGTAAATGTCTATGTATATATTTAGTTTATATGCATATATGTATACGTGCTTATGTATGTACATCTAGATGTGTATGTGTATGTATGTATGTGTGTGCTTGTATATAGTTGCATCTTTATATATATTTCTTCACTTGCTTTATTTACTTTTCTGCGTCGACGTATGGGTCAATATATTTATATGTGCTTATCTATGTGTATGTTTATGTGCGTATGTCTGTATATGCGTACCTATTATGCATATATGTGTGTATGCGGGTGCATGTATTGATTTATATGCGAATGTGTGAGTGTACAATTATATGTGGAGGTGGTTATTTACTTTTGTCTGTAATGTGTCGAAAACTATATGTTTTTAAAAATGTATATATATATATATGTATATGTATATATATATATATATTTATGTATGTGTGTATATTTTTATATATATTTATTTGTTTAAATTTTATCTATGTATATTTGACCGGTTTAGTTATATTTCAAGTTAAAATTCATTTAATAACATATAAAGCCACGAATAGCTTTGACATCTGACCGTCTAGATCATATTGAATGTAGATGTATGTATGTATGTGCCTGTGTGGCTTGATGTGTATATGTAAGTAAAGTGCATTTGCCTATGTGTGGTTTGATTTCTTATATGTGTGTGTATATATCTAAATACATCTGAGCGCTTAACATGCGTGCGTTCGAATGATTTCGCGTGAGAGGCGACTAACATGTTGAAATGAAACTAAAATGTATACATTTATGTCTGGGATTCTGAACATCCCTTTCAACATAATTTCAATGAAAATACAAATTAAATAGCATATATATCTTATTTTTATTTTTATATTTTTACATTTTTTTCTCCTTGGTAATTCTACAATTTAAAACTTAATAGAGATTTGATTTAGATTTCTAAATAGGTAATTTTAATTTTTTACTTTTAATTTCAAATTTTATAAATCTTTTAATATATATGATAACCTTGCTTAGTTGTCAAATTTTTCGAATCATCCTATACTTGTATTTTGATTGGTCACTCTAGCTTATGTAACAGCGTTTACTCCTGGCTAAGGATCGTTGATTAATTTGAAACTTTTAAAACCATTTATTCTATATTCTACATCGTCACTTGATAAGACACTAGAAGTGTTGAAACAAAATGGCTACTTTTGTCGTGATTTTATAACATATTTATGTTGTAATATTCAAATAAATGATTATATCTGCTCTACTCTGTATTGAGCACTCTTTAAAGAATATTAATTGTTGGTTATTGGATCTCACTCCGTATATACCAATCCTAAACTTGGGTGTATATATATATATATATATATATATATATATATATTAATTCCAGTACTACAGTGATGTCATGAGCCAAGTTAAAGTATTGTTTCCATTGTCGTGGCATTTTGTTCCTATCCTATATCGCATGGAAGTTAAAGAACGGTGAACTGATCTGCTGGCTATATGTCTGGTATCTCACCCATTAAATGTGGATATTATTTGAGCCAGTTTCACTTGTCTGTTACAACTGTTATAGGCATTTCTGTGACATCAAGCTACATTAGCGCTACCTACCATTACCTTCATATATTACTATTCTATGACTTATCAGATATATATATATATATATATATATATATATTTCTAAACAAATAATGGATATATTTTTAATCTGACATACTTGTTCTTTAAACATTATGATAACATGTTGAATTGCTGCACTTTGCCAGACTAGAGGAGGAGATCCCAAATGATACTAGAGATTATATTATCCTATGATTTTCAGCATATATATATAACGATATATAATTGTGTATAATTTTATATATCAGCAAACAGTATTTACAAAAAATAGGACAAACTGGAAAGGTTTTTTGTGATGTGTTTCATCCAATGAAATCCTAACAGATGAAATGCACCATGAAAAAAAAAAAAAAAAAATCTTTCCAGTTATATATATATATATATATATATATATATATATATATATACACACACACACACACACCAAAAAATAAATTATTGGTAAAACTAACATAGTCTGCCAGGTGACAAAAGAAAAAACTAATTAAAAAAATTCAACTAATAAAACTAATAGATTAAATAGGGTATAAGAAACATAAACTAAGAAGAAAAGACCAAAAAGCAGACACCTATTTAAACAGTAATATACAGTACTCTATGTCTAAATTACAAAGATAGAGCAAATATGTTTTCCAGCATGACAACTCAGAAAGAGACAAATTCAAAATGCCACTTGCTCCCGTTGTATTCAACATATGAGGGTCAAGATGCTCAGTTCCTAGGAACCGACAGCCCAGACACCAGTACATATTTGATTATAGTGCTGAAGGCTTTGTGCAGAACCAACCACACTTTTTGAAGGACTGAATACAGAGAAACCTGGTGCACTATGTGCCACAAGGTCCCAAACAACTCTCTGCAGGTTTTGAATTCAGAATTGTCCTTCTCCTAGACTAGTTGCTATCCATCCAAGGCTATAGAACCCAGTCTGTCCTTCTATTTATCTATAGTTGGAGGGAGAAGAAAAAGAAGAAGGAGATTAATACCTTTCCCAAGGGTATTAGCACGTAAGTGAATGTAATGGATTCAACTGGAATTTGAACTCGGCTCTCTCATTCCTCAATCTGAGCTGCTATCCACTACTCCACCATGCCTAGATATATATATCAATAGATAGACAGATAGAGAGAGAGATACTGAGAGGTGTACTAGCCAACCAGGATACTGGGGAATTCCCTGGTGAGCCCCAAAGTGATGGTCCATTACTTTAGAAATAGCTAAAAATAAAGATTAATATTGCATAGATGTTGGGAAGATTTAAATAAGGCTTCTTTGATGCAATAATTTTTTCAGTAGATAATAGATATTCTCAGTTTATTATTTTTGGATTAAGGGGGTCCTTTTACCTGGGCCCTTTCACAAATTTTCCCAGTACAAATTTCTGATCCAGTCTGCCACTCTGTGTGTGTATATATATATATATATATATATATATATATTAATGAAAAAATTTCAAAAAGTTTCTGATATATAGCAAAGCATGTCAAATTACAAATTTATAAAGGTTTTCCTACTTGTTCTTTATTTAATTGCCTATAATCAAATCATTCTGAAAACAACAACTCCCATCTGATCAGCAATACAGTAGCATCAAACCCAGTCAGTATTTAGATGGGGGACCACTTAGCAATAGCGGGTACTGTAAGCAACCTCTTACAATCAAAAATATGTTTCATTTTAAATAACCCACAAAGGGTTGATAAGCCATGAAACAAGCAGGCCAGTAAAACCACTGAGACAGAAGGGGATTGCTGATTCGACTTTGGATTTTCAATCACCAATTTTATTTTATCATATATATATATATACATATATATATATATATATATATATATATATATATATATATATATATATATATGATAGTAAAGATTTTCCATTTCTCATTGAGAAAGAACACAGATATGCCCTAAAATTCTAATTTTTAATATCTTTTCTCATCATGCTTCTAAAGACCTAATAATATGCAATAAATATTATTTTTATTAACATTATTATTATTGTTATTTTGTTATTTTGTTTTATCTTTCAAATTTCTTTCAGATTTCACTCTTCATAGCTAACCCAATACCTTTGAAGATATAAAAAATAAAACAATATATCAAACTGATGATGAAAGTATTCATAAACTTAACTTAGTCTGTGAGACATGTTTACTAAACACTATTTGATGATTAGGTGCACCTCTTTCTCTCTCTCATATAATTTGTACTATCATTATTATGTTGCTGATGATGATGATGTACATAATAATAAAAATGCTTGTTGAGTGTTCATTACAAATATTTTGATGGTAGACTAAAAAAAATGCTTGCCCGTTTCTGGGATTAAAAATAACATTCTTCAAAGAGTAAACATTTCAAAAATCTGAAGCAAAAGAAAAAAAAAGTTTCCATTTGCACTTGGAGATATTGAATGTAAAACTAAACACTTAAAACAAAATCTACTTTAACAAGTCTAAATCAGTGCAAAAAGTGAAGGTGTCTTATGACACCTAAGCAGAATCTCATCAATTCACTTGTCACAATCTTTAAATAGATTACAACTTAATTGCTTGGCTTTATCAAGCAATTTAGAAGTTCATAATAATGGAAAATGGTCAGCCTTTGCCTCAAAAGCTTATAAGCTGCAAATACTTTCTTTTTCTTGAATTAAGGTCAATGCCTGTATTGCCATATTGGTCCATTTTACAAATCCACTTTAGATAAGCAAAATCTTATATCAATTGGATAATTGAGAAGTCACCATAAGTACAAATGAGTTTTCTTTTTCTAATTAACAATTTATAAATACTTTTTTTTTTTTTTTTATCGGTAAGGTTATCATCAATTTTTTTTTAATTTGTACAAAATTTACTAGCTTTTGTTTTTTTGACAAGTGATAAAACTTTAAAAAATTATTTCTGCTTTTTATATTAATTTCTCATCTCTACGAGATCAATTATTCTTTTCTTAAATTGACTTTCTTAGATTTAATTAGGAGTAATCATTAATCTTCTGATGATTGGATTGTCTTAATTGAGAAAGTAATTTTAGATAAAGCTTTATTTAGGCAACAAACTAAATATATAGATATAAACTAACAAAACTTTCATTACCTTCTGAAATAATGCAACAGAATAGCATTGCAAATGAAACGAAGTTTGATAAGATGTGAAAACTATGAATAACTATGTACATGCCTCTATCAAAAGTTAAATATATTTTTGATGCCTGACACTATATTGATGAATGTTTAAACTTTTGGATCAATTCCAAAAAATTTCATTAGATATAAAAAGTTTCTAGATTGTAACAATCAACTTCTATCTCTGGGCAGCTCTGTGATGGTTGGGTTAAGACTCACATGGAGCTTTCCATCGGAATTGAACAATTTTTCTCAGTACACAGATATTGTAACTGTTATCAGTTCAGAAAGTGAAGTCGGTGATCTGATTTCAAATTCTGGTTGATTCTGTTTTATTCACTCCCCACTAGCAAACTAGGATCTCTTGCCTTGCAGTGGAAACCAATCTTAAAAGAACGAAAGTTGAATTCAAACCCAGCGTAAAGAAAGGTGGGCTCTGTCAAACTATTTTTACCTGAAAGTCACCACTGCTGGTACAGCTGCAGCACATGTGGTACCTCGAAGACATAATTAGTTACAATGACTCATGATATGTTATGTATGTATGTATGTATGTATGTATGTATGTGTATGCAATAAATCTCTATAATTAAAAATTAAAGTTACACACCTCTTCTGAATTAAACTATAATCATATGCCAATGAGAAGATGACATTATGATGACTGATAGCAGGATAGGATAGAGAGTATTCTATTAAATACCTTTTGTTAGGGTGTGAATATAAAAGTGACATCAGGAATCACAATCAGAATTTAGATTTAGTCTGAAGAGTATATTAACACTCTTCATGAAAATTCATCTTATTCTCACACACACACACACACACACACACACACACACACATATATATTGAGATTAAGATCAGTTTCCTACTTGTTTGTTTTACTATCATATCTATATATATTTGTTAAAAAAAAATTACAGAAACTGTGCCTATTAGATTTATTGGCTAATTTGATATTTTTTCTAATTGACTGCATTTCCATATATTAGAATTAAAAGTTTAAAATAAGTACCCATGCTTCATATCAGTTTATTTAATATTTCAAACTTTCAACTGACTTCAGTCATTGTCAAGAATCAAAGTCCATTTTGTTAGGATCCTGTGATGATTTGTATCTCAGTTTTAAATATGAGGCATTAGTTATTTTGATTCTTGATGATAAACAAGGTCAGTTGAAAGCTGGAAATATTGAACTGACATGAACTGGAGACAGTTCCTTTAGACTTTCAGCTAGAATATACAGAAACCAGTCTGTCAACTAGAAAAAAAACTATTTATTAAATATAATAAACACAATTTGTTTCTTCTATTTAACAAAACATGTTTAAGTAACATTCACTATCTAAACATTCACTATCTGATAAAGCAAAACAGTCTGTCTGTGGATGACTATATATGCTCCTTTCATCAGTTGAGCACTTTGGAAGAAAGGGTATTTGATGGTTGCTGTTGCCATAATGCTAAGCTCTTTGCAATGAATAGACCCCTCTGGCAGCTGATAATGTTTATATCACATATATAATGTGTTAAAAATTCCCCTTCTCCATAGTATGTACCGACAGCCTAGAGGTAAGAGTCTCCGACTGATGTCAAATAGGTCAAGTTTTGATCCCAGCTTGAAGCAATTGCATGTCTAACCACACTGAGGAGCTGTGATACAGCGAAACAGTCTATCTGTGGGTATATATATATATATATATATATTATATATATATATATATCTCATTTGTCAAAATTTAGTGCAATTTGTGTACATATAGATAAACATTACAACAAATAAGTAAAACAGTATTAACATAAGACAAATTTTAGTAGATAACACCAAACTTTTATATAGGACACAGTGTAAAGCAAGATTCTAAATTCTGGTTGTTGTATAACAAAAGAGAAGCAACCACCATGCATGTTTAAAAGAAATTCAGTTTGACAAATTTATATGACGTCACCTTGAATGGCTTGAAGTTGGTTCCATCAAATGTAAGAACACCAGAATTAAAAAAAACAGTTGCATAAATTTACACAGAACAATCCTTGAAAATGAATGTAGCAACATTTGAAATAATATAAAACAAAAATAAATATGAACTTTGGCATATTTATCAACAACACAAATCAACTAATTCAGAAATTTGAAAAATTAAATAAAAAAATTCATAGACAGAACTTTTCCATATTATTTAAACAAACATGTTTGAGAGAATTATTGCTGCCAAAATACACCTTATAAATATATATATATATATATATATATATATATAGAGAGAGAGAGAGAGATAGATAGATAGATAGATAGATAATACATAAAGGCTTAATGGTCAGAGTTGAATCACATCAGGAAGCAATAGTATTAATACACATGTAAAAAAAAACAAAAGTAAAAATAACATGTAGAGCTTTTAACTTTAAAAATCAGGAGGTCAGGTGAATCCACTACCTTGGTTTCAACCTTACGGTATCCTCAAGCAATTTTTTATCAAATGACCACCTAATACTCTTATAAATAAAACATTATACAGTGAAAATATCAGACCAAAATTCATCTAATAACTCTTTTGGGCTATAAATATTGATTCCTTCTCATCTATTATATATTCTACACACAGATCCATTGTTAAAACTGACACTTCATACTTCAATTCATATGTAGTGAGTCTCAATAAAATAAAATATCAAAACAAAAATAAAAAGAATTCAAATTAAAATAAGGCATTTGCACTTTAAAACTCTTATCTTTTTCTTTCTCTCATTCACTAAACTTCTATATTTCTCTCAACCTATGAAAAGGCAACCCTCAAATAAAAAGAGGAAGAAGAAAAGACTGAACCCAGCCAAAAACACCAGAAGTTTGCAGGAGCAGAGCTTACTTATTTGTGACTAAATAATACCAAAAACAGGGAGGCTTCATGCATAACTTCCATTATAAAAAAATGTAAAAGAAAGAAATGCCAGAATATAAAATAATTTGGCCAATCAAAAAATTGACATAAAGAGACTTTTGAGTTAGCTGAAACCATGTTAAAGCCAATTTCTTGAGCCTATTCAAAAGTATAAAACCCTGACACCTCTAGGCCAGTGCAGAGGAGACCAGAATGACACCAGAAGAGATGGAACAAAAGAATGCAGCCATGCATGACATGTGAATGATCAGTTAAGAGGTCATCTGCTACTTACTTTTCCACTCTGTTCAAAGCCAAGAGAAAACACAGCAGATTGACATATGACCTTGTGGTGTGCTGTTTAGATTCGTTTCGAAATTGTTAATGAGGTTGTTAGTAAGGCTGCGTTTTTAGTGAAGCACATCACATTTAAATTTGCAAAAACGCAAGGAAAGAACAAGAGATCAAATTGCAATCAACAATAACATATGTATTGAAAATCAACGAGTACAACAATTGTGCTTAACGAATTAATATTAAGGGAGAGAAAGTTGCTTCCCGTGTACTGATATCTGATACAAGATAGGAATAATGTACTTAAGAATGTTCTTGTTGAAGTGTTCAGTGTACAAATAAGATTTGAATTCAAGAATGAAAAGCTTGTACAAAAGGATAATAGAATTTGATTTGTGACTTGGCTTTTGACAGACAGTAACAGTGTAGTAGTGTGATAGTAGTTTCGTGTCTGTGTGTGCGTGAGTAGAAGAATATAGGTAAACGTACGTAGTTGAGTTCTGTTGAATAATTGTTCTACTACTGCTCTATTGTTTTATTTCCGTGGTTTAAATACTTTTTGGATAGGCTCCAGAAAGGAGTGGGAAAAATATCAAAAGGAATATTTAAAATACACAAGTGGATAAAAATTAACCAATCAATGATTTTTTAACTAAACCAAGTTAGGCAAAGTCATGGCAGAAAATTTTGTGTGAATACTGCAATGGGTAAATTGTCCTGTAGTACACAGTACTTATTTTCTAACCAATTATCACTAAGTATTTTGCGGGCGTGGTAAATCGGAGTAGTCACTACAATCTAATTCCTGACATTACTACTACTCCTATCATGGTCTGACTTCCAACTAATGAAAAGATATTTCTTCACACTGCCATTAATATCTTTTATTAAACTTTTTGCTATGCTAAATGCCAAAGGACTCACTCATCAATTTAAAGAAAATAAATGAAAATATATTATTTATTTTTAACCCTCGAGTCAGTTTGTTTTATTCCCAAAGTTTCCAATAAAATAATTATCCTACCACATATCCACATGGGCAATGTACATGACGTGAAGCCATGTGCCACACATATCTTTCCAATCTGTCCTTTTTGTACTCCATTCCAAAGTAGACAAGTTCAAGTAAATGACCAACATTCATACACTTTACATGTCACATAAAACATAAACAATTTAGATTGAAACATTTTGACGCAATCATGAATGTTAAAGTGACTTTCTTTTACACTTTATGGACATATACTTTAATTAATATATACTGAAAACATGTTTATTAAAATGTTTTTTAAAATACTTTATTTAACAAACTTAGCACTTGTTTGCTTTAATAATAATTAAAACACCAGTAGCTATATTTCAAATTTCTTCTTACCTGGGTATGATGCCTCTTTGTGAAGTCGGATCAGTGACTCCTTGCATTGTAAAAGATTTCCCACAACCTGTCTGTCCATAGGCAAAAATAGTACCATTGTATCCTTCTGTAACACCCTGATATAAAGAGTAAATAAAAATAAGAATAAGACAAAGCTTTATGCAAACAATAAATTATAGAAATTTCCCAAAAAGAGGTAGAAGGCTGATAGTTAGAAGGGTTAGACTGTTCACCAGAGTTCTTAAAAACTGGAAGAATTGATAATGACTTCCAGCAGGCAGGAAAGGAGGAGGCAGTGAGGCATTTATTACACAGTTTAGAGAGAACAGGAGCCAGTTCAAGAGCACACATCTTAATGACTATTACAGGGATACCATCAGGTCAACATGCTTTGTGGGGATCTAGGTTTGAGATGACAGTAGAAACTATGGAAGAGGTTATGTGCATATGACTGAACAGAGATTCAGTTCTAAGAGAGAAGTTAGGCAGGGATACTCCAGATGAGTCAAGAGTAGAGTTTGAGGAGAATTTACAGGTAAAGTATTCAACTTTATCAGCATAGGATGATAACACCTCAAATTGATTGAAGAGTGGTAGAATAGAGACCTTGCACTTAAATACCCCGTTACAGAGCTGTAAAAAAAAAAAAAGAGAGAAAAAAGGATGTGTTGATAGGTAATCAAAATTTGGTTAATAAGTGGGTGATTTTGTCGCTATTTCACTGTTCGTTTCCATCCTCCTCAAATGAGGAATAATGAAAATATTAACAAAAGTATCACTCATATTGATTCAGCAAAATGCTGCCTTGACAGAGATCAATGTGTGGCAGGTTTTCATCATTATTTACTGAGAAATGCATGTTTTAAAAAAAAAAAACTATCTAAAATGCAATAACCTGGTCTGCATATCAAGGTATCTATTTCATATTTCTTCCATTTACAACTTAGGTTTATGACACGCAAAAAAGAATGGAGGATTTACAAATTGTGCAGACTATCACTGTCTTTTCATTGGCATAATATTCCTTTAATCCCTTCAAAATAAATGTTAGTAAACAAGATATATCTGAAATGGTATGCTTTGATTCAAACTGAATTTAAATTTCTAATTAATCAGAGAAAATATTAATATGGAATTAAAGTGATTTATTGTGTTGCTCAGTTGCAATTGATTTAGCAAGATATGTTTGCTAACCATTATATCACACTGAAGTACCCAATAATATTAAATTATGTATGCCTACAAAAAATATTGGAACAGAAAAGGCTAAAATAGGCACATTTAACCGATTATAATCATTGTCACTGAATAAGCAAAACTGTATTATCATGTTAAGAGCCATATGTTCTGCACATAACTGCCATGGATCCAAATTCAAAACTTAATTCAAGTAAATATTATTTCCAAACTTTAAACTTTATTAGCATCTATATATATATATATATTCACTAGCACTATAAACATAATGTTATAAGACTTATATTTCTAACATTATTGCTTACTAAATGAAAAAAAAAAGAAAATTGTTATTTATGGAATATTAGTAAGATGTTAATGTTAGATAGTAAGGGAAATCAGGCATAACCATAAAAGGGAATTGTTGATCATTTTAGTGGCTTATGCAAATTAACGTTTATCACTCTGTAGGTAACTTCATTTCCTGTACAGAAAGGTTATCCTGCAACTGAAGGTGACTCTGATCCTTGAATTTATATTGTCATATCTTGCTATGGCAACAGAAAATACTTTTGAGTGGAATTAACAGTAAGTCTACTGCAATTGAGATGCCTTGAAAAAGGATGCAGTGGAAAGGGAAGTAATATTAATAATGCAAAGTGCTAAAGGTTAATAGAAATTTTAAACGTATATTGTCTATAGCTTTCAGAAGAGTAATTAATAAACCAATTTTTGTTCAGGCAATTTAACTCCTTTGTGCCAACATGGTTATCATTACAGTATTTCAGCTGATCCATTCTACAGCCTTCTTTATGTGTATAATTCAAAAGGAGAGCCTCTTTTTCATGACACCAGATAATTATATGAGAAGTACAAATGATACTATTTGCAATTAATGATTATAAATAAAAAATCAATGAAAATCACTTGCATCACTGGATGGAAGAAGATAGTGTTGTCTAAGTATCTGTTGCATTGCTAGAATTAATCAATTCATTTGGTAAACATTTAGCAAACGTTTTCTAGTGCTATCTTGTACCATAAAAATGAAAGAGAAAGAAACTTTTTTTTTATAAATTATACACTTGAAGGAGGAATTCTGTTGTCCAAACAAAACTTGAAATACAAAATGTATATTCTTTATATTTTTTCTTTGGGAATCATCAATTCTTGTGCAAATTATTCATTTCTCTGACTTCAAACTACATCATAGCTCACCTTAGAGAGTCTAAAGAGTAAAACAGTAAAAGTAGTGAAATTTATAGAGAACTAAAAAGAAGTTGCACTTATAATATTGTTAAATTCTTGCTACCATCTTTTTGTTTCATAAACAATTAATGTCATTTTTTAAAAATAATTCTGGAATATTTGCTTAAAAAGAGAAAAAAAATAACAAAAAATATATCTATATATGCAAATTTTCAACATTGATTTAATAAAATATCCTTTGCATTTTACATCATTTTACCAAGTTCTTTTTAAATGCTATGTCTTTTCAGGATGAAGATGATTATGGCTCTCCACTGATTACTTTTCCTTTTTTACAGTGAATTGTTATGTCGTCTTTGGAAAAATAGTGGAGAGGCTTCCTGTAGCCATCTCCAGTGTTTGGAATTCAGAGTTTTCTCATCTGCTGGTTGCTACTCAAGGCCTGTGACTTCAGTCTAACCTGCTATTTAACCCATAGCTGGGGAGAGAAAAGAAAAATTCATGCCTTTTTCAAGGGTAATTGTCCGAAATTGAATTCAGCATATGAGACTGGAATTTGAACTTAGATCACTGATTCCAGTTTCTGCACCAATAAAACTATGCTACCTGCACATTTGTTCATTAAGCACAGGCAAACTGTATTTATACAAAATAAAACAAGTTTTCTTAGAACATTTTAATAAAAAATGATTCCTACATAAAGTGCATTTGAGAAGCAAGAATCAGATATTATTACAAGTTACTTACACTGAACAAAATTCAGACTTATAGAGAAAATTGTAAATTTTATAAACAACTTACTCTTGTCAAAAACTAGTCTCATATATATATATATATATATATATATATAAATTATCATCTGTATACAATGCCTTTCTAAGATAAATGGTTAAAAATAGCTTTAAGTGAATGTAGGTCTTAGTGAGGACCATCCCTCTTCAAATCTTGTGTACTGGCACTACAGAATCATAAACAAAAAAATAAAAGAAACCACATTATTTGAGGATTTTCAACAGCAGCAACAAATTAAAAGGAATAGCACATGTAGCTCAAAGAGAAAATAAGGACATATTTAAGATGTTGACATTCCACACTACTTTGAACAAAAGGTTAGGTAGGAAGCCCCCATCAATACTGGAAAGAGTGATAACAGCAGACCAGTTTTCCTGAAAATGTTTTAATAGAAAGATTTTATAAGTTTCAATCGAAAGTAGCACTGGCTGCTCAGTCAATGAATGCTAAATGTTTCCTTATAGGGAAAGAGCTAATATTACCATTAGAGATGAGAACAGATACTATGCTTTGATCGCATCCCTGTCTGATGGCCAGGAAGTGAAGAAAAAATAACAACATAATCAATATGTTGGCATGCTACATTATTTCAAATAAAGTATTAGGAAGGAACCCCCCCCATCAATACTGGAAAGAGTGATAACAATTAGTGGATTTGAGAAACCTATATTTTTCTGAGAAATTATTTTAATAGAAAGATTCTATAAATTCCAACTGAAAGCAACTTTAGCTACTTGGTCAATGAATGCTGAATGTTTTCTTATAATGAAATATTTAATATTACTATGACCATTGTTCCAAAGAACATACTAATTGTTAATGCCTTTTACAATGACAATGGTTATTGTTGTCTATGCTGATATTCATTTAGTCTTTGTTTTCTTCTCCAGCCAAGGATTCCAATGATAAAAAAAATCAGTTATGGTAATGTGTAATGGAACATTGTGTTCACAAAGTGAAAGGAATTTAAACTTTTTCCTAAAATATTGACCTGAGAGTAACATAATCAGTTAATAAATTCTTTTCTAGTTATTGCCTATTATACTAACTAGCTCTTACCATACAAAGAAATATTCAGCATCCATTGACTGGACAGTTAGTGTTACTATCAGTTGAAATTTAGAAAATCTTTCTCTTAAAACAGTTTTTCAGGAAAATAAACTTCTCAATTCCACTGTTATCACTCTTTCTAGTATGAAAGTTTCTTTCTTCAGCTTTAGTTTAAAGTAGTGTAGAATATCAACAGTTTAATTATATCATTATTTTCTCTTCTAGTTACATATCCTATCCATTATAGTTGTTGCTGCTGGAAGTTTCAAGTGATATGGCGTTTTATCTTATTTAGTAAAGTTCTTTATGATTCTGTAGCACCAGTTTATGAGATCTGATGTAGGATAATCTTCTTTAAATCCTAAAGGATTCATTCACTTGAAGTCATTTGTAATCATTGATCTGAGAAAATGGTTCTATATCGTTTAGATATTTCTGAACAATTTTTAGATACATATCAGAGTCTAGATCTGATGAGACTATTTAAGAACTTGTGTCTTAAAATACCTCAATGTTTATTATGAAAAGAAAAAAATAAGGAAATTTATCCTTTCCAGTTGTCTAATCAGTTTCTTCATGTTAAGATGGAATTCATCAAGGAAGGTGCCGTCGTTTGTTTCCTACCCAAGTAGTTTCGATCTCCTCCAAGATCACCTTCAAAGTTAAATTACAAATTCAAACCCACTGCAACTACAACAAAATCTGCATTGGGATTTTTTTAAAACATGCATGAACACGCTGTTATAATTATTTTAAAATTTTAATTTAACCATTGTATCTATGAAATTTTTGCTGCCTAAATACATTTATATAAAACCCGCTTGAAAAGTGGACATGAAACCCGCTTGAAAAGTGGACATGAAACTGCATAGTCAGGAGAAGAATTAAAAATAATTCAAATACAGATATTAATTTACAGTAAGTAAATTTTTCAATTTAAAAAAAATATATATAAAGAGGTCTTTTATAAAGTGTGTTACTTCTGGCATACAGTGCGAGAGTATTGGAAACAAAAAGGAGCTGATAGGTGACAATTTTTACATGCAGTCAGTAAAACCCTTCTAATAACGCAATGCTATATTTCCTCATGTTACAAGCATGTAAAGCTGTCATATTGAGGAATAATTGAATGAGGATATGGGCACTTGAAGGGGGTGTCACTTTAAGAGAGTTATAAAGAATAATTCTTATGTAGAATAAAACAAAGCACAACTAAAAGTTTTTCACACAATGAATGTTGAAGCAATTACTTGGCATGGAAAGGCCTTTGTATCTTGCATGGTTGCATATGTTACCTTAGAGTTCTAGGAAAGTAATTTTATCTTTGACCTCTCATGCAGGGAGAAATTAACTTCCTTGTAAAGAAGAAATATTTTTTAATGTGCTAAAAAAGTCATGAAAGTAAAAGAAAAAAAAGAAAAAATGCAAACGTATACATGCACAGAAAAAACTGTGTGTGTGGCCAAATATTTAATGTTTATTATTTCATCTCTTATTTTTAATAATTAATGAATAATAAATTATTTAATGAATGCAGAAATGTTGTAAGAAAAGGCAAAAAGTACAAAACAGAAATAACAAATTTCCAGAAAAATGTAAAATAAGTAATAAAATTAACACCATTATTATTATTATTAATAAAAAGAAAGGAAAAAAGAAAGAAGAAAAAGAAAAAACAAAAGGAAAAAGAAAAAAGTGGAAAAGTTACAAAGAAAAAGCAAAGAAATAAAGGAAGAAAATGAGAAGAAAAAGAGAAAAAATAAAGCAAAAACAAGGATCTAAAAACAACACTTTTTCTTAAAAAAAAAAAACACAAGTTATATTTTAGGAATAAAGACAGCAATGACAATAAAGAACAAAAAGGATATCTATATCATCTGAATGCAAACTATTGAAGACATCTAAACAAAAATGGTGACAAAAATAATGATCATGATAATGATAATAATTAAAAAAATCATGAATCCTAAAGCCCTTAAACATGTCTACAAGCCAACTCACTTTAGCCATAATAAAAGATCAGAGTTGTAAAATTACATTTACTATCATTAATGAGAAAGAGTGTGAGGGTAAAAAAAAGCCAGATGCTATCCCACACTTACAGGTCATAGAGAATGAAGTTTAGGTAGATATTCCAAAGAATAATTTTCACTATGGATTGTGAAACCAGTTGACATTTTCAACTTGGCTACGGAAGAAAAAGAAAAAATCTAATGAGAAAAAAAAGGAATGCTTTCCATGTTTGACATATTCATCCATTTTAATTAAAGGTGTTACGCAGGGCAAGGAGATTGGCAGTACAAGAGAAGGGTGTGCAAGGTGGGTGGATTCCAATCTATAGAAGCCATTTTTTCTGTCTTTCCAACAGTCCCCTCTTTCCCCTTTTTCTCTGTTGTGATTTCTGTTTTTGTTTCCTTATATCTCTGTCTCCCCAGTTATTATAGCCAGTAAGTTGCAAGGAAAGCCTGATTGCTGCTCAATGAAATTAGGGTCTGCTCACTTCTGAATGATGCCAGGAGATTTTGAAGGGATTCTAAATAAATGTTAGATCACATTTGGCTTGTCTCAATTTGGACAAAGAGAGTGGGGTCTTATTTAAGAAAGTTGATTGCTTTCACCTTTGTTTTATTTTATTTTTCACACATGTTTAACAAGTGCTTGCAGATATTTATGACACAAGGTTGTTTGGAATTTTACAATTAACAGACAATGACCATGAAATTAGGCATTCCCAATATTCAGTCAAAATTAAAGTGTTTTTAAGTGTTTTTCCTCTTTAAGAGTTTTTGGATTGCTCCAGCCTGTATACACCAGGTCAGTTTTTATTATGCAAATTTAATGTTTTCAAAGTATAACTGATATTAAGTAAACAATGCTTGTAAAATTATAGAGATATATTTATAAAATAAATAGATTTTTATTTCATATCTTTTTAATAGAAATATTTAAAATAACTTATTGATACAGTGAGATTTTATTATACAAGTTGTTAATCATATTGTAAATAAATCGATAAAAGAGTATAGTTATTCACTTTTTTTAAAAATTTTTGATATATAAAAATTGCCATGGGTCATAAGAAAGATATAGACTCAAAAGAGAAACCAGATACTCTAAAATTATTGAGTGATGGGAAGAAGACAATGTTAGAAATTGCAAAGAAGTTGAAGAGAGATCTTGGAAAAATCAAAAAAAGAAATTAAAAACATTAGTAAGATAAGAACAATAAAAAAGAATGGCTTTAAGAATTTCACAAAGAGACTATGGAGAAATTAAGAGTAATAAGTAAGTGGATTGCTGAGAAAGTAGATCTTTGAAGAAGTCGGTTTGTTGAATGTAAACAGAGGAAAATTTGCAGAATATTAAAAGCATTAGCTAAAAACATGAAAGCAGCTAAACTACCATCTTTAAGTAAATGTCACAAATAGAAATATATAAGTTGAGTGAAAACTGATTTCTCAATTGTAATTTTTAATCTGGAGCTACATTGATTAGTTCATTTTTGGAAATAGTCAACAAATATGACTGAAAAGACAAGCAAGAAGGTGGAGCAATGTTTTGTGCTTATAGTGTAGGCAGTAAAATTATAGGTCTCTTCAAATTTTACAATGATATCAAGATAAATGCCGAAAATTGTTGTGACTTCATTGACAAAACATTTTTGAATTATGCAATTCACACTCAAGTAGGTTTAGACTAAAGTGTATATCCATGTAAGACAATGCACCTTCTCATTCTGAAAAGTTGATTATTATTTCAAATACCCTACATTAATGTCACAAGCTCAAGTTTAACCAAATATTAATCCAATAAAAAATGTATGATCCATAATTAAAAGAGAAACAATATCCAAGCAAAGAAGATCACTGAGAAGTAATAAACCTGCTGTACATAATATTAAATTTGAAAAAGTAAAAATGTTAAAATCAGTGGTTAAAATATTGATGATGGTTAAAAGATATCAAGGAGTCAATATTAATATGCAAAATAATAGAATAATAATAATACTCATATATATGGGATACTGTGTTAATCAAATATACATTTCTCTGGTATGCTTCTTTTGGACCC
This sequence comes from Acanthosepion esculentum, assembly GCA_964036315.1. Taxonomy (NCBI): domain Eukaryota; kingdom Metazoa; phylum Mollusca; class Cephalopoda; order Sepiida; family Sepiidae; genus Acanthosepion; species Acanthosepion esculentum. The sequence goes on from OZ038501.1 coordinate 397,165, forward strand.
ATTTATAAAAGAATATGTTGCACATTGTATTATAAACCAAAAGAAGTTATTACCAAGATTTTTAATAAGTATAGGTCTTCTAACCTGAAACTCACATGATATATAGCACATATGGAGGTGAGAAGATTCTGAAGATTTTACTGAGAACATTTGATTAATATACATTTGAGTGTGAAAAATTGACTAGCAAAATGGAAATGGTGGGAATAGCAATTCCCAGCATTCATTAACCAAGCAGCATTCATTTCAGTATTCATTGACCAAAAGGTATTGATTTCAACAAACAGCATTCATTTAAGTATTCATTGAACAAAAGGTATTGATTTCAACAAACAGCATTCATTTAAGTATTCATTGAACAAAAGGTATTGATTTCAACAAACACTGACTAAACAGCATTTATTTAAGTATCTATTGACCAAGCAGTAATCCTTTCAACATTCATTGACCAATCATTGGCGAAACAGCAATCATTTCAGTATTCATCGACAAACAGACTTCATTTCAGTATTCGCTAACCAAAAGGCATTCATTTCAGTATTCATTAACACAAAGAGAATTTATTTCAGCATTCAGTCACTGAATATTAATTTCTGTATTGCTTAACTAAACAGCATAAATGTCAACATTCATAGACCAAACAGCATTCATTTCAGCATTCATTGACCAAAAGAAATTGATTTCAATGTTCATTGACCAAAAGGCTTTAATTTGAGCATTTAGTGGACAAACAACTTTCATGTCATTATTCACTGATCAAAGAGCATTTGTTTCAGTATTCACTGACCGAACAGCATTCATTTTAGTATTTATTGACAGACGAGCATTTGTTTCAGAATCCATTGCATTCATTTCAGTATACATTGACCAAAAGGCATCTATTCCAGTATTCATTAATACAAAAGGAATTCATTGGAGCATTCATTCAGCAAATAACATTAATTTCTGTATTTTTTGACCAAACAGCATAAATTTCAGCACTGACAAAAAAGGACTTACAGATTTATGGACAAAATCATACACATTTCAGTATTCATTGACCAAAACACATGAATTAGAGCATTCACTGACCAAACAACATTCATTTCAGTATCCATTAACACAAGGAATTCATTTCAATATTCATTGACCAAACAGCATTCATTTGAGAATTCATTGAACTAAAGGCATTCATTTCAACATTCATTTACCAAACAGAATTCATTTCAGTATTCATTCACCCAAAATCATTCATTTCCATATTCATTGACAAAAAGGCATTCATTTCAGCATGCATTGACCAAACAGCATTTATTTTAGCAATCTTTGACCAAACCATATTCATTTCATTATTCATTGGAAAAAAAGGCATTAATTTCAGCATGCACTGACCAAATAGCATTCATTTCATTATTTATTGCATTTGTTTTAGTATTCATTAAGCAAACAGCATTAATTTCAGTATTCAATGAACAAAAGGCATTCATTTTAGCATTAATTTTATCAGTCATTGACCAAACAGTATTCCTTTCTGTATTCATTGACCAAAACGCATTAGTTTCAGTATCCATTAACTGAACAGCATTCATTTCTGGAATATGACAGATTGTCTTTATGACCTACAGGATACATTAATTTGAAGCAAATATCGGATATAATGTAAAGATTCTTGTCAAAATATATTCCTCAATCTGATCAGCAGATTTTCCCAAGCATATTTTTATCTAGGATTTATAAAACATGCTGAAAAATTAAAAATTTAAGATGTTTTTGATTTCAGCTGAGCACCTGACCAATTCTCTCTCTATATTTGGGTTGAAATCCAGAGAGTTATGCATAGTGTGTCTTAGACAAGTCAACTAGGCAGAGCCCATCCCTCTCCCAGTGAAAGAAAAACTAATGTTCTTTCTCAGAGACATGTGGCTGTTGATTCCATTGTACGAACTCTCCACCTTAGCTACTGACTTCCATCTCTCTCCAGCAATACCATGTCATCACTGCACTGGCTGTATATATAGCTATGGAAAACCTAACCCTACTCCATTGTGTAAGATGTCTGTTAAACCTACAAGAAATTTCATCTGCCCTTTGACAGGTCTTGCTTTTAATCTTGCTGAGTATCCAGCCACCCCTGTCATTAGAAAAGCCTGGCGGGGGAACCAGTTTAGTTGTCAAAAATGATTTGATCATACGGCAGTTAGTACTGGACTGCATGATACAAGTAGCTCTAATAGAGTGACCTGACATAAAAATATTTTCTAGGATAAGAAATATCACAACAGTTCAAAACATTGACAATTTAAAAAAAAAAAAATCATGTTTGAAAAAGAAAATTAATAAGTAATTAAAGAATATAAAAGGTTACTTTAAAACATTTATTTGGCATGATACGATCATTATATATGAGTCAATGGGCCATGAAACAACAATCATGATTCAAAATTTAAATCACTCTACCTATAATGGCAAGATCAAATTTGTCTGTAGATGTGGTGGTATTTTAGGCTTTCTAGGTAACTAAAACAGAAGCAAATTATAAAATCTTGCTCAGAGGCAACAGAGCATTGCTAAATCTTCTTTTTCTTATTCCTCTATTCATATCTGTCAATATATTGAATTTTAATTGCTTGTTTATCCATCAAAATTAATATAAAAGTTCATCTATAATGTAAAAGAAAATAAAGAGAAAAGTATTTTTATTGTTTATATGTGTGCATATGTATACAAGACCAAGCAGGTAGGGAAAACAAATGAAAGCACTCGCCCAAATAAAAAATGTAAGAGAGGGTAGTAAGAGAAAGGAAACAAAAATGAGTTTGTTTTGTTTTTTCCAATACTTATATGGATTTACTATTCATCTGGACATTATTGATGTAGAAATGGTTTATATAAAGTTTACAAAAATGTAAATACTTTTCAGAAGAGACAAATATACCCAAGAGCCACATCTCCTGTAAATACCTACACCTACACATCATGCATATGAATTCATATGTATATAGAATAGAGATGACTGTGTATACACACACACTCTCTCTCTATCCTACATACAGACACACACTGAGGGTGTTCTGAAACTAATGAAAGAGTTTAAAATGTAATAATTCTGTTTGCTTATTTGTTCTGAATTAAATTTAAAAAATAAAATTTAAACATGTACAAAATATAATATAATCTATATAAATACATGCAATTTTCTATATATAAAATTCTGTGACTTCCATTAGTTCATCCCACCTTCTAAAATAGCCATACATTGACCGATCAAAACCAAATTTTGGTGAGAAGTGCAAACAGCCCAGTGCATACAAAGTACAATTGGTTTTAGTTTTTTTAATGGTTTTTCATTAATTTTTTCGAAAAAATTAATGAAATTTAAAAATCAATTGGTTTCCAATATTGAAAGAAACAGAGTTTGTAAATCCCGACAAAAATGTTAGCTATAACTTTAACAATACTAAAAATAATGTGAGGATTTCAACACAGGGCAGCATGTAACAAAGAAATTCTAATATGTAAAAATTATAATAATTTTGTTAACCCTATGTTTTGTTTATATACTGTTATATATTTTTACATATATTTTTAATTTTTATACATATACATATATATATATGTGATTTTTATATTTTTTTTATATATTGAGAAAACTGTAAGACAAAATGGAAAAAGTTTATTTGACATGTTTCATCCATTAGAACTTCATCAGACTGGTTGACCTTGTTGTGAGTAGACATCCACATGAATGAGAGATGCTGGTAGTTTCAAAATATTTTAAATAATTTTTTGCAATCTAGCCAAATCCATCTATATTCTTTTTCTTTCCATCACCTTGTTTTTAAATATCCCACATTGTGATCACAGAAAATCTCCCAATAGTGAAGCATTGTAAGAAGCTGCACTTAAATTTACTGTGGCTGAACTAGTGATTAAAGCATTTTCTCGACATTTTCTTCTTAGTGAAATATTTTCTCTTTTAATTAGAGTAGCATGTTTTCATGTCAAAATTGTCGTCAGTTTCTTCAGTGATCAGCCAATACAATTTGTGTTGCTTTTTATAATGTCTCTTTTATGTTCATATACTCTTTTGTTTAAACTTCTTGAGGTTTTTTCCAATATATTTTTCCTGGGAATCCTTGCAGTTGATAGAGTAAATTCCACTTTCAAGTTTTGGCTTGTTGTTTTGTATTTATTAAGTCTTTTATTGTTTTAGATGTAGCTGACAAACCCAACAAATCAAAAAAATATATTATTCTACCCACTAACTCTATCACAACTACAATAGAAAAGAATTTATCTAAACTCAACATAAAATTTGTCAAAACTACATCTAAAACAAAATAAAAAAATAAAAATGATGATGGAAAGAAAAAGTAAAAGAATATAAATGAATTTGGGTAGATTGCAAAAATTATTTCAAAAATTTATTTCAAAACATCTACCAGCGACTTTTATTCATGCATATTTCCTCAATACTGTTCTTGCTATATAAAATATATATATCCTTATCTCATATCATATTGTTATATATTTTGGATATATATTATTATTCCTCTAGCAAAACTGATATGTAATTTTCTGAATTGATATTTCCTATACACTCTAGAAACTGCAGTGCTATAAAATGCTCCAAAAACACTACCTGAAAATCTGAAATATTTCATACAAAGGCAGTTCGGTTAAAATGCTTTACTTAGAAATCTCCAGATCCATTCTGGGCACTGTTTGAAAATTGAGCAAATAATGATTCATCTGAAAAAATGACTGTCTTAAAATTCCAAGTGTCTGTTTCACTATCTCAATTGTTCAATTTTTTTTTTTTTTTTTTGCTATTAAATGTTAACCAGTTTAAAAAGCAGATATTTTACTGGCTGCTTTGTCATAATACACTTTATTATAAAGATATCATACTGTCTCATCTAGATGTTCATTGCTATATCTACTGTCTCACTATGAGGATATTTTCATTTCCAATCACATTAAATGAAGAAATTGTAAGGATACAGAAGACACTTATCTCTCTTTGGTGGAGATAAGTCACATGGATCACATTACAGCCACTTAGTATGTCACTCCAGACAGTGAGGAAAGCAGCAGCTAAATTCAGTTCATTTACAGCAGCCACCACATGAGGTTGCTTTCTTTTAGCCTGGGCCATTTGGTTACCTCCCCCACTTCCCCATTAGCTTACAAGCCCATGGTACTGTTTCCATTTGGGAATATATCTTTCCTAGATACAGAATAAAACTCCAGCTCACAGTCCTCTATTTGGAAAAACCCAAAAATCACAGGGCGGATTCATCTATGTTCTTGCCAGGACATTTGAATCTGGAGCCCTAAAAATGACTTCTTCAGACATAGGAGCATCTCCATATTATATATAGTATACTTTGCTTTGCTGTGTAGACATATGTGATATATTATTCTCCACATGGGACACTTGTACATACATATATACACACACACACACACACACATCTTACATCTTGTGATTGGAAGGGATAATTCCAAAGAGGATATAAATCCTGTGAGAGCTCAATGTAGGTTACAGAGCATTATAATGATGATATGAAAATGCACACTTTAATTGTCCATTTCGATTATAATGGATAATTAAAGTCTCTGTCTTCTTATCATTATATATGCATCGTTTTATGAATGTCATAGCGATATAAAAGTCTGAAATACAGTGTCATCATATCACAGATATAATAATGCTTATAACAGGGGAGATATAAATGGAAGAATAAATCTTTCATCTATAGCTCTCTCTCATTACAAAATCTTTCTGATGGCCCAGGTCAGCCTGATGAAAATTCCATGCTTCCTTTAGGGAACTGTAAAAACACTAGAATTCCTAATTTTCTTGTTATTCAACACTAGCCCATTCTATACATGAATTTAGTAGGAATAAAATACATGTCCCTTGAATGTGAAGTATTTTAAAGTGATTGTAAAACAATTACTTTAAGATTGTCATAGAAACCTGAGTAATTTTAAAGGATATCTTTTTTAAATAGCAAATCTGGACAAAATAATAGTATCAACATGTTATATCTCAGAATGTACACACACATTCTATCACAGAATACACACACACACATGCACATTATGTCACAGAATACTGGCACACATATTTTACAAACTGTTCATCCAAAACAAGGCCCAAAAGCCACTCAAGTTAGAAGGTTACTGAATGAGGTTGTTGCATGGATGTAAAGGGAGGAAGTAAGTACAGCTTATTAGGATATATTGGATAGATAATGTTTGTAGTGATCAGGGAAATCTGTTTCACAAAGTAGCTGTTCTTGGGAAAGAGCTGTTTGAGAGGATCTTCCTACTTACCAATGGAATATGAAGTGAATTAGGATGATTTCATCATGTGTACATAACAGGTAAATAGCTGTAAAGGTCTGTTTTCATCACTTTTGTTATTAAACATCCCACATTGCATTAGATTTGTCAAGAAAGGTAAAAATGTTGTAAGAACCTGGATGTGGATGATCCACTGATTAAATTATTTCTATACACTTTTGTCTTAGTAAATTGCTTTCTTTTAATTAACACTTTTTGAATCAAAATTATGGTCAGGCTTATTACAGTGAGCAACAAAGTCATTGAGTGTGTTGTTTGTAAAAGATCCCTTTTATGTTCATATAATCTTTTATTTAAATTTCTTGAGGTTTCTCCTATGTATTCCTTGTAGTAATTATTACAGATGAGAGTAAATTCCTCCAAGTTTTAGCTTATTATTTTGTTTTGTATTAATTAAGCCTTTTATTGTTTTAGAAGTAGTTATAACAAATTTTCTGTTAAACCTAGATAAATTCATTTCAGTTGTGTCTGTGAAAGAGTTGGTGGGTAGAATAATATATCTTGATTCATTGAGTTTGTCAGAATGGTATTAATTTTTAGTTCTTCAGTTTATATAAAATGCATACATGAATCTTTGAATTCAGAGTACCACAAATTATACTAATGTTTGTTTAACAAGTCAAATGCATGTGAAACAAAATGAATCAATGAATATCAAGTAATACAAAAGTAAAAATATCAGAATATTTTTCTTTCTTTTTTTTCTCCATATCTCATTCACTGATGAAGCTTTAATAAAAGTGAAAGATGTTAGATTAATAAACATTTTTTCTTTGTTCTTCATCTTATCAGGGTTTCAATCCCTATTTGGTCTCTATTTGATTCCAACTCATCTTGTCTGAACATGGAAACTACTTCAAAAAGGCAACAACATTCTCTACTCAAAATGAAAGATTATAGAGTGATAAAACTTTTCCTATTTGTTCTTTATCTTATTATGTTGGATTCTGATCTCTATTTGATCCTAACTCATAAATGAATCCATATATATATAAATTTGTATTAAATTGTAGTAAAAGAAATATCTAATGGTACTTTTTCATAGACTTCTGTATAATATTGCTTTGTTCCCATTGGTATTTCAATTGTAACTGATTATGATAAAGATCATTATCAGTCCCATGATGATGTGGTTGTAACAATACAAAATTAAGATTAGTTTTAGTAGTAGACAGTATATGAATCTTGAGTCAAGACCTGCAATTGTTTTATGTTTTACTTTTTAAAAAATCTAATCTTGTTCTATTTTTGTACTCATAGAATCATTTCAAGACTGAAAAGAAAAACTATTTAGAATAAGAAATCTAATTAATAACTTCACATGGTTCCTTTGTCTTCAAAATTAGTTTCCATAGATTGGCCTCTTTATACAGGGTGTGATGGGCAAATTGTTGCCATTTTATATTTTTAATTTTGCACATGCACATTGTTTATTTTTTACTTTATTGACTGCAGAGTACAGTAAGGTCAGTTGAACACCATTTGGAAACGGCATACTGTATGGCTTGTCACTCATGCCAAAAGCTCCAATACAAACATTTCTGAGTGTTTGGGTGTCAATCTGAGGACAGTGCAGAGGATTCACAAAGAGTTGGATGAGTCTAACGGTGATTACAAAGGTACGGCAACTCAGCAAACTCACTCTGATGATTCTGATAAGAACTCACTAATTTGTTGGTGAGGACATCAGACTCAACATGGAGGCCTACATCAAGTGTTTTGAGGAGGTAGTGCTGCCCTGGGTCAAGAAGGTGGCTGCTGGAAGAAGCTATGTCTGGCAACAGGACTCTACAATATGCCACACAAGCAGGAGAATCCAGTCATGGCTGTCAGACAATTTCTGTGGTCACATCGACCTTACATCTGGCCACCTAACTCCCCAGACTGCAACCCACTTATTATATGTGGGGCACAGTTGAACAAGAGAAACAAAACTTTTTGTAACACCAAAGATGAACTGAAGACAATGATTATGGCAACATTCACCAACTTAAACAAGGAGACTGTCCAGAAGAGATGCAGGAGATTCTGAAGTTGTCGCAAAGTCATGGTTGAAGCCAATGGTGATTTTATTGAATAAATTTACTCTTTAGTACTTCAAGATATTTTTGCATAATTTTATTAAATACATCTGTTAAAATGTTATTTTCACATCTGTTAAAATGTGTTATTTTTATTTGTGCATAATTTAGACGACAATTTATCTATCGCACCCTGTATAATATTAATATATTAATTCATATTGGAAGCAACTTCATCATGTCTATGTATACAATAAATTTAAATAAAAAAATATTTAATTAAACTGACATGCCAAAAGTTATGGGATAACATAGATGAAGGTTTATGGTAAGTACTGCCACCATATGTTGACATCATAGAATAATCAGATTTAAATAAATTATACATAATAAGGGATGTCAAAGAGATGGGACATTCTATTCTTGAAATTGTGAGGACATTTATCATGTGTGTACTGGGAATATCTAATAAATACCCACTAATGGTCAACCCCAGTGCCATGCTAGCTCGAAATGTCTGCAGTAACAGACTAGTGACACTGGTTCAAATCATATTCACATTCAACACAGAAGGTATTAGACACATATCCAGCAGGTAGGTTCCACATTCTTCAACTTCTATAGAATATTGGAATAGAAGATCTACTCGGGTTTTCCTGTTGACACCATGACACAGAACAGTGCCTCAACCTGGGCTTGTGACATTACTGTCAGAGAACTGGAAGTGTCTAGCCTGCTCTGATGAGCCATAGTTTCAGTTGTGTTGGGGTGATAGTAAAGTGCAGGTAAGGTAAGTGTTATGAATTTAAAAGCAATTAAAAAACAGCAGGAAGACAAGATGACAATAGCCTAAAGAGAGGTTTTATTCAACAAAAGAAGTGAGTAAAATTACGCTATCGGTGTCTCTCCACATAATCCCCTTCCCCAAAATACAGCAGAATTTATAAAAGAAAATGTTCATTTACATACAATAAATTTACATACAAAATACAAAAACAGAGTTCATTTCACAACAGTAGGCACCACAATTTCATAGATCCCAACTGGCAACAAAGCACTGTGTTTACTACTTGGCCTAAACATATCATTGAGCAGTGACTGCTAATGTTGCACTGCTTTGTGACCATTTGTACTCATTCTGTCTACAGTGCCATGTGTGTACCAGAAATACCTAATGGAAAGTAATACCATCCACAATGGACAGCATAGTGGTTGACCACATGTCCTTAATTATCATGACCAGAGGTGTTTCGTAAGAATTATATACTATAACAGACAAGCAACACTGGTTCAAATCACATCTACATTCAATACAGGAAGTATCAGATACATGTTTAACAAGACAGTTTTGCATTATTTAGCTTGTATAGGATATGGGAGCCAAAGATCCATCATGATGCTTCTGTTCATACCTTCACATCAGACACAATGCCATACTTGGATTCGTGACATTGCTAATATATTCCATCTATTCCAACAATGATGGGTTATTCCAGCAGGATAATGCACCATCCAGTCCAAATTGACTAGGCTTGCTTTGAGGGGCATTCTAGAAATGGCATTTGATATAAGTCTAATCAAGTATTTATGGGACATGATGGAAAGGTCTATTCATACCCAAGATCCTGCACCTACAAATAACAGGGATAAATGTACAGTTATGATGGAATGGCACAACATCTTTCTAGAAGTTGTCCAACCACTTGTGTAATCAATGCAACATTAAATTGCTGCATTTTACTAGTTTAGAAGGATTCTAGATGATACATAGTACATATCCCATGACCTATGCTATAACAGTGTATATGAAAGGTTGCAGAAAGGTTCTTGGACTGGCAAAGAAGGGGTACTCTATCAAAATGTTAATGTTTGGTCAGATTTATGGAAGTGGGAGGGGCTAAGTACTTTTCAGCACCCCCTCATGAGTAGTCATCAGATGAAAACAAATTTATTCATTCTCCAGATCTCTAACTAGAATCAAAATTTCATTCTCTAGCTCTCTACCTATGATCAAATTTTATTCTCCAGCCATAAACCTAGGATCAAAGCTTCATTCTCCATCTACCTAGGATCAAAGCTTCATTCTCTAGCTCTCTACCTAGGATCAAAGTTCCATTCTCCAACTTTCTTCCCAGATTCTCCAGCTCCCTACTTAAAATAAAACATCAAAATGTTTTATTTGCAAATTATTACATTATAGGTATGTGTGAGATACCCATTGCATTTTATATATATGACCACATCCAACATCCTGCTGCTAACGTCTTCACTATAACCCAGGTAGTAATGACTTCCAAGTATGATACCTTGCCAAAGGACAACCCAGGATTTTGATGTATTTTCATCTGAATATGGATTAAATGTAATTTTTAAAAAGTGGAATTAATCCCAACCTATTCAGTCTGACTGATGACAGAATATGTATTACAAATGTTTATACATATGGGAGATGTCTTTGGGCTGGTGCAAGAGGATTAAGTACTGATGGGGATCTTATAATTCAATCTTCACCAGTCACGCAGTAACCATCATATTTTGGAGGGAAAAACAAAACCAGAGTTGCTGTACACTTGCTTAGAAAAGAAGCAAGGCAGGACTTGTACCTACTCTCAAATATATATATATATATATATATATATATATATAATTATGATAGATGTTAAAATTGTAGGGAGTGTTTGTAGCTATGTATAAATTTATGATTATTTTCTAATCTCCTATAGCAAGAATTTCTAACATCATTTTTGCAAAATGATAAAATTGTCTTGATCAAATTAAACCAATAAATATGAGTGGGTGGTGAAAAGTTATAAGCCTAACTCACATTTAAAAATCTAACCAAACATATTTTCTAAAAGGCTTCTTGGTCAAGCCAATAATTCTTCAGCACTCTCTTTTATAAGAGATAAATGTAAGATTTATATAACAAATGCAGACAGACATAAAATGTTCTTTATAAGTTGAGATTTGTTACACTTTCTAAAGTATGCATTTACATTCAATAAGTAAAAGAATATCAAATAAATTTGTCACAACTGTTGCAATTTGAACTTCAGTTTTTCCTTGTCTTTTACTCATCATTTCCCAACTTTAGTAATTCCATTATATTGTCTTCTTAGCTTTTCTAATTCTTCTTGTGAAGTTTATTCAATTTTCCCCATCACTTTGGCCAAATACATTGTTGATTTTTATTGAATTTTCCTTTGCCCTCCTTATTAGCCTTCACTTGATTTTCTTTTGGCTACTTTATTCTTTGTCCAAAGTTATCACTTTGCATCTCTTTAACACAATTCAAAGAGATCATGCTTAGCAAGAGAATTTTTTTACCTCTTCCCATAACTTAGTCACTATTTGATAGAAAACAGGATACTTTATAGTTATTTCATTTGTGTATACCCAAGGCTTCTTGTTTCTGCATCAGCAAAGACATAAATCTCATGACTAATGGAAAATTTAATGGCTGTCAACTTTCTAACAAATTTCTTTAAGCTGATATAAAACGCTTAGAAATATCAAAACAGGAGAAGCAAATCCAACATAGTTTGGTTACCAAAATCTTTCCTTTGTATATTTGCTGTTGTTAATACTATAACTTTGAGGAGAATCATTATCCTAAACAACAATGCCTGACTGTTCAAACCTCTTCTTTATATAGCTACTGTCATTAATACTATAACTTTGAGGAGAATCATTATCCTAAACAACAATGCCTGACTGTTCAAACCTCTTCTTTATATAGCTACTGTCATTAATACTATAACTTTGAGGAGAATCATTATCCTAAACAACAATGCCTGACTGTTCAAACCTCTTCTTTATATAGCTACTGTCATTAATACTATAACTTTGAGGAGAATCATTATCCTAAACAACAATGCCTGACTGTTCAAACCTCTTCTTTATATAGCTACTGTCATTAATACTATAACTTTGAGGAGAATCATTATCCTAAACAACAATGCCTGACTGTTCAAACCTCTTCTTTATATAGCTACTGTCATTAATACTATAACTTTGAGGAGAATCATTATCCTAAACAACAATGCCTGACTGTTCAAACCTCTTCTTTATATAGCTACTGTCATTAACGCTATAAATATAAGAATCATTATTACAACCAACAATGTTTGAATGTTCAAATCTCTTTCTTGTATAATGGTTCTTGTCAACATAAGATTTCAGCTGTTCCCTTCTTCTTCTACTGTAACACATGAGAAAAGGGAAGCCTTTTATCTCCAGAAAACTAATAACAATACAAATTGTTATTAATCTGCCCACCAGATTGGTCTATGTTCACAGCATCAGTCTGGTGGGTACATTAATACCAATTTCTGTGTCATTTGTAGGTTTCTGGAGATTTTTTTCTTTTGTTATAGGGAGAGGGTTATTGCATAGAAATAAGTGGAGGAACTAAGCACAGATTATAGGGATTTGTAGGATAGATAACAGTTGACACTAGACTTGTAAAAGTTAAAATTGCAATGATCAGGGAAGCATCCCGTCAGGAGCCTGCTCCACAAAAATCTCAGGAAGAAGCTATCAGATTGGAAGTCCCTATGAAAGGAATATGAAGGGAATGAGGATGAATCGACCCTGTGTACATGGCATGGCATGTTCTAACTGCAATGATCTGAACTGTTGGAAGTAAGGAATGTCACTCATCCAAACATTTGCTATAGAGTAGCTATAGACTTGTGATATTTCTTCTGAGAGCTTTAGGGTTGACAAAAATAATTGTCCACAAAGCAGCATGGACACTTGAACTGTGTCAAGGCTGGAAAGTAATTAAAGCTTCCTTTTTTTCTCTCTTGGATCATACTCAACAAGGACTGAGGAAAGGATCAACTGAAACATTCTGTTAACAAGAATAAATATATAAATAAAAGATGTGAGCATCTGAAAAATGTTACTGACTTTTCTCAAAGTTACAGACAGTAGAAAAATAAGTTTGGACAAAATACTAACAAAATTTGAAAGATAAAGTTACAGATAATCAGAAGAAATAGCTGAAGAGTCATTTTTACTTTATTGGAATTTTCAAATTAAGTTTTATTTCTTTATATTTTTTTCAAAGGCATGTTGTACAATAAAGTGAACTCACTAAAACCATTCATCAAAGAGCATCCTGAAGCCAGAGTCATTCTTCTCATCAATTTCTTCTTGACAGGATGACTGTCAATAGAAAGCAAAACTGCAAAATAAGCTTGAAATAAAAAAGAGGTAGTTAAACACTTAATGAGGGCCACAATACCATTTGGTCAGTTTTTGTTGATTCAACAAAAAATTTTGGGGATTGTTGTTCTCATCTTTATCGTCATATTCACAACACTTCAGCCATTGTATGCTCCAACCTTCTTCAGGTGATATACATTGGAATTTAAAATCAAATCCTTTATTTAGTCCACAGGAGTAGATTGTTCTCGTTCCACCATGCCTTTTCTGGATATTTCAGTTTCAGTTAATTACTTTTAGTAACTCAACTCTTCCAGTTTTTGTTTACCTCTGCTGTAGCCAGGTATTGAACTCACAGCTCTTTTGGGTCAAGTCACTGGATTACTTCAACCAACACTTTTATCCAACAGATGAAACATTGTGAATATGACAATAAAGATAAAGATGACTATCCAAACAATGGAAATAGTGTAAATAGTTACAATACCTCATCTCGGAAATATGAACAAAACATGGTGAGTTCACTAAGCAAAGGTGATACAGCAATTGATTTCACCATTTGAAGCATTAACATTTTTTTTGGTAACTTTTCAACAAACATTCTCTTAACTCTTTTTCCTAAAATGCTGTTGAAAAAATTAAAAGTGTATTTTAGAAGTCAATATAGCTTTGTCTATGGAAAATAAATCATTTTATGTGAGAGAACATTGAAACACCAAAATTAAGCAATGTTGAGCCTGGTCAGTGACTAGATGGGTAACCATTTGGAAATACCAAGTGTTATAAGCTTGGATGTGCAAGCTGTGGATAATGGCTTGGAAATGGAAATCAGATAGCTGAGTTCCAATTCCACTTATAGAAAGGTATGAAGGAATCACTTCTCTCTTAAGCCAAAGATTAATTAGTAGGATTTGTGTCAGTAAATCATTATTATCCCCCCAAAACTTCTTACAATCTAAAAATATTTTCTGGCTTTAAATAACCTTCAAAAGTTGATAAGCCATAAAAAATTCAAATCAATCACACAATTTATGTGAGAGAAATATAATTAGCAGATGAAGAAGAGACTTGAGGCAGGAGAAATGTAGTTCTACAGAAGGATACTGAGAATACTATGGATGAGGAAGTTTTAAGGAAAATGGAAACTAAAAAGATACTTATTTATAGAATCAGAAAGAAACAGTTGAAATTTCTTGGTCACATAATGAGGAAAGAGTATTTGGAGAATTGAAACATCTTGAAGTCTCCTTCTTGTTATTATTAGGTGTGTACAGAAGTTTGCAGAGAATTTTTTTTATTGTTAAAAAAACCTGACTAAGTACTAAAAATAAGAATGATGTGATATCCCTAGACATGGGAAGTGGGATGAGAGCAGTATACCACTGTAGATTAAATAAAGGATTCAGTTTGGAATTCTCTGTAGGTTAGCTGGATTGATATACACCTAATAGAGGCTGGAGGGCACAACAGCTGAAACATCATGATAACAACAACATTAGTTAGTCCACATGTAAATAATTTCAATAATAAAAACCTGTTTTTACAGTGTATGGTCTGTAAATAAAAGTTTCAAAATGATGGCACCAAGAACTTTTGCACTTACCCACATAATATAAAAATGATAATAGATATAAAAATCTACTTACAATTAATTTCTTCAAAAGTTCAAAGGTGATAGAAGTGCCTTTGTTATATTACAATTATCTATAATGTTTTTTGATTAATCAGTTTTGAATTTAGCATTAGTGGTAAATATTATCATTTAGATATAGTGAACTTTACAAATGTGTATAAATTTATTTTTTTATGAGTAAAAATGTTGAGAGTTGAATGTTTTAGATTTTTTTTTTTTACAATGATATTCACCTTACCAGGCTCAAGGGTCACTTGAGTTAGAGAGTTACAGAGTAAGAGGCACAACTTATGTAGATATGTGTAGAAGATACTCTAGAATTAACCCTAGAATCGAACAGGTTAAGATTGTAGAGATTAGGGAAGCCTCCACTTGGGAGTTGGTTCCACAAGGCAGCTGTTTGTGAGAAGGTGTTATTGGATTTCAAGAAATAATCATAAATTATAAGAAAACAAATTTTCTTCTTTATACTTCATTAGCGATTCCTGGAAACAGATTGATTCTGTGATGCAAACATAGAGAGAGAAAGAGAGTCTTCAAAATAGGTTCACTGTTGAGGAAAGAAAAGTAACCCACTCGAACCCTGTAAATTGTAGAACACATGGTCCACTGTAGAGAATAACCATTTGCAAGCTTCTCTCAGCAACTGCTGACAGTAAACTGTCTACCTCTTCAAGTGAGTTTAAAAACACAAATACATGAATATCTATCAGAAGAATTGCACTCACACCTAAACACTAAGAATATTGCCAATGGATGCTTACATGCAAAGCACACAAACCATTGGGCTCATTTAATTTCAGGTAATTCCTCATATTATCTTAATTAACAAGTAATATTAAATTTGTCTAGACTTTCATGGGTAAGATACCACCCTACCACATACACTAGAATGAAAGGTGGTGTTTTCCCCAATCACTACAATCTTAACCTCTTCAAGTCTAGAATTAACCATTTTCTTTCCTACGTATTCTCATAAACTGCACTTCTTACTTCATGTTCATCAATCTGAATTAGTAACCATCTATCTTGACTGGCTCTTGGGGGCCTTGTACTGGGTGAACAATTACTATAAGTATAGGAATAGTGCATAGGGAAGATTGTCTTCATGCCTTTCTCAAAAATAATAGTGCATAAGTAATATAAATGATTCTAACTAATAATTCCATTGCAGAAATTACTACTGTGACAGTTCAAATTTGTGCCTTCTTTTGAAAATAATTAGTTCAGCAATTCCAGAGTCAAATCCAGTAGAGATAAACCAACAACTCATATTGCAAGTGTCACCATACTGTACACACTAAAACAACATGATGAGCAAAGAATCTGCACATATATTTGAGAACCAAATTTGCAAACAAATCAATGTTTCTGAAGTGTTGTGTGATCATGAGTGAGCTCTTCTGTTGAGACTTCCTCAGATATCAATAACTCATAATTTTTCTGTAAGCTACTCTAGCGAACTGAACTAGAGAAAATGGATTGGCTCTAAAACTCCCCAGTTTTCAACCAATCAAAAGGTTCAATTTTCTGCACCTGACTGCTGAGATGTGATCAAAGGTGATCTAGTCTAACTTGGATGTAAAAAAAAAAAAAAAAAAAAAAAAAAGAGAGAGAAAGACGCAAATAAACAAAGGGAAGAATAAGTATGATCCTCATTTTTTGTCGAATTCCTGTCTGTCTTTCTTTTGATCCAGCAGTCTATCTTTCACTTTCTTTTCTTCTTATCCCAGACTCTCTTCTACCCTCCCTCACTACCTTTCCCACTGTTGCTATCTTTTTTCTATGATTTACTTTCATATTCAATTTTTATACTACTCATTCTTCCCCTTCCTATCTTTCTCTATTTTCTCACTCTCTTTCTCTCACACCCTTCATCCCCATTTTATTCCTTTTCCTTCTCTTTATTTATCTTTGATTAATTTTATTAATCTCTCACTGTTTTTATATCAGAAACAGTTTTACTACTTCTGTCTCTCATTCTTTCTTGTGTCTTCTCTTTGAATTTCAGTCTTCGTCCCACTCTTATACTTTCTATAGTCTGTCACTTCCAATTTAAATCCTTTTCTCTTTCTTTCTTTCTTATCATTATTACTCTTATTATATTTCTCTAATTTCGTTTATCTCTCTTTTTCCTTCCCTTCTTTCTCTCATCACCTGTAATACGAAATGGTAATGATGTAATGCAAGATTTAGTCCTTATGTGACTCAAATGAGGCAGAAAGTAATCAATCTCCAAATTAAAAAGATAGTATGTGCTAATCTTTAAATTTTAATTTTTAATTTAAAAGCTTTAAAGCAAATTTTAAAGATGCCCTATAGCAGTGTGGATGGCTAAGGTGGAGGTTGTGTTGGTAGCAGTGGAGTAGGTGGGGATGTTGGCAGACATAGCAACCAGAAATACAGCATATTAGTCAATATGTTGGATCAGACTGGAATCATTGACATTGATGGTTTAACTCTTTCATAATTACAATTGGACAACACACAATAATACTGATGGAATTCTTTTAAATAGAATTGCTAACAAAGATAAAAAAAATCCTTTGAAATATTTCACAAATATAACAGATATTAAATAATATTAAAGTTATCCCCTTTTTATGAAAAATACAAGAAAGCTATTGCTCCAACTTGATTCTGATTGGCTCAAGTTAAATACAGAAATGTCTTGAAGTTTGCAATCAGATTTCTTGTTTTTCAATAGTTTTTGTTTAAATTGCAACGTATGTAAATATGTTAAAATTTAAGTATTTGAATTGATTATTCATTGTAAAGGTCTTCCTTTTTAAAAAAAAATAAAAAGGACCTTTGTTTATCATTATCCTTAAAATTGAACATAGAAAAGACTGCATTCAGTGTAGTTTGCCCCCCCCCCACCAACACCACAAAACCAAAACATTAACCTAAAAACTCAAAATATGTTCTTAAATAGCCTCATCAGTCTGTGACTTTCATATGAATGTCATGTATGGTACCAAACTCATTCAGAAATATCTAAATTGTCAGCTGTATACAACCACATTCTCTGATTAATGGTTTAAAATAGCTTTGAGCAAATGAAGCATGTAGGTCTTAGCAAGAACAATGCTACTATGAACCTCAATGATTGGTGCTACAGATTCAAAAACAAAGAACTATATGAGATAACAGAAACTACATCACTTGAAAACTTTCAATAGCAGCAACAACTAAAATGGATATCATACTTAAATCAGAGAAAAAATAACATAATCAAGATGCTGATGTTCCACACTACTTCAAGGTTAGGAAGGAAACCACCATCGATACTAGAAAAATCCATAACAGTTACTAGGCTTGAGAATTCTATTTTCTTGAAAAATTGTTTTAAAAGAGAAAAATTTTATAAATTTTGACTGAAAGTAGCACTAGCTACTCGGTCAATGAATGCCAAATGTTTCCTTATAAGAAAACAAGTAATATTACTATTACCAAAGAGTTAGAGGCATATGAGTAAAAGATCCCCAACATAAATACATAGGTATATATATTGCCTATTTCATTCACACACATGTTTTGAATATTAGTAATATGTGCAATGGCAAAATTGGCAAGAATATAGAGGAGCAAAATCAGCTTTCAAACAAAGTAGAGACTGCACAAATCACTGGTAGTCTCCATTCTCCTATATGGATGTGAAATGTGGACACTGTTGGCAGAAATGGAGAGAAGGATCCAAGTGTTTGAGAACAAATGCATGAGGAAATTCATTGGTATCTTCTATTGGTAAGATAAGAGAAATGAGTTTGTGCGGAAAAGGGTTGAAAGTTTTGTGGGCTACCAGGAACCTCTTCTCACTACTGTCAAACAGAGAAAAATGGTGTGGTTTGGACATGTTACAAGGCACAACAGCCTGTGCAAAGACCATCATGCAAGGTACCATTGAAGGTGGACATAGGAGAGGATGCCAATGTAAAAAATAGTTGGACAATGTCAAACAATGGACAGGGATGACTATGCCAGAATTTCTGATGGCTGCCATTGGTAGACCATTGTAGAGGAGATACAGTGTGGCTTCCGCATTTGGATCCCACCTACAATTACAAAAGTCAAGGGGATGATGATGAATATGTGTGGCATCCATTGGTCTTGAGAAACCTTAGATCTGCACCCAAAGAGTTTATGCCTCAGCTGCTGATAGCAGTGCAGCATCTCTCCAGGGCATATGCCTGGTCAAAAATATTAGCAGTAATATTATCATTAATAATTCATTCCAAAATACACCCATAAAGTTCAAATTATCATCCTTTGTTAGAGCAGCAATATTTCACTCAGTATTCTTGCTATTCCTGGCAGTGTTATGATACATATTTTTTTTTTTTAATTTTATATCCTCCAGTCTTCTCTTGCAGCACTTTTAAACTTTATATTCACCAGTTACTGAGGTAACAGTCATTCACTTATTCCCAACTTTATAAATCTTTGACTAATGTCCTGATCCTTTCTTTTTACTGAGTTCTTCTCATCATCTGCTGCTTTATTTACTGTTTCACAATTTATTTATTCTTTGTAGACAATGTTTATCATCATTATATGTTCAGATGCTTTTCTTTTTATGTGCCGTGTCCTTTCAGGATGTAGGCAATCATGGCTCTCCACTCGTCCCTTGTTGCTTTCAATAAGTTTTGTGCCTTTGCCAACTCCCCTAGACCATGTTCTGCCATCCACTTGCTTAAGCCTGCCAAGTATGTCATTCATTGCTTTCCCTTGTTTCTTTTTCCATTTATTCGACCTGTGAGTATCAGATTTCCCAGGCTCTCCTTTTTCATTAGATGTCTCAGAAATTTCATCTGCCTCTTCCTTATGTTAAGTATAATCTTCTTCCTTGTTTGCATCCTCTCCAAGACCTCATCGTTGCTCACATGCTTGCTCCATGATATCCTTAGGATCCTTCTGTAGAATCACATCTCTGTTGCCTCAAGTCTCTTCTTCATCTTTGAGGAGACCATCCAACATTCGCTGCCATATAGGAGGACAGATGTCACGTAGCAGCTCACTACTCTTTTCTTTGTCACCAAAGAAATCCTCCTGACTTACAGTACTCTAACCAGCTTTTAGAATGCATCCTTGGCCATCCCAATTTGTCTTCAGATCTCAGACAAAGGAATTAATTTGAAAAATACAGAATAATAATA
>OZ038501.1:425000-428710 GCA_964036315.1 Acanthosepion esculentum
TTTTTTCTATGACACAGATTTTTCTGCTTATTCATTTGTTTAGTTAGAATTTTACAAACATACAAAGAATACACTATGTACTTGTGTACAGGAGCGTGATTTTGTATGCAAAGTCAATATTACTTGCTTGTGAACATGACCACCATTGGGAATTATATAAGAAAAAGATGAAAAATGTAAAGAAAAGAAACAAAGCCTTATAGATGTGAGCAAAGAGAGACTAGCAATAAGAATACCATCTATACTTATGTATAAGCTGACTGCATGTATAGTGTGACCCTGAATTTTTTCCATGAATTTTAACCCCTCCAGAAAAAAATTTAGCTGTGTATAGTGCAACCAGTCACCGGAAATGAATGATTTTTAAACTCTTCCAAAAAATTACCTGTGTATAGTGTGACCACCCACTATATTTTGCATAAAAAACTGATCATAAAACTCACACTATACTCAATGGTAACTACTTCCCAAAATAAAAATAAAAAATTCTGAGAACATTTGTTAAGTCTTGGTAGAAAAAAGACTCAGAATTTTGCTTTAATTTCAATTAATAATTATTTCTTCACTCATACATGCAAATGTTATGCAGATTGATAGGAACAGATAAAGTTAGATAGGAACAAACTAAGATAGATAGACAGGTACGAACAGACTGAGATAGATAGATAGATAGATAGATAATTATACTGGCATGAATACTATCATGCAGCAACCCCACCAGCCCAGCAAAATGCAGCACCTCAATATGGAATTGATTACACATGTGATATAATGCATCTGGGTAGATGTTGATGCACACCCTCTCAATGGTTGTTCACAGCTCCATGATAATTATAGGTTCAGGATATTGTGTGAGAATACAGCACTCCACTACATCCCATAAATAATCAATTAAATGCATGTTGTGTAAAGGTGCAGACAACACCTTTTATCAGGTATGTTGAGAATGCTTCTCAAAACCAATTTTAGGAAAATTGGTCACAATGACAGGGGGTATCATTCTATACCATCAAGATACAGTGTCACCACCTAGCATTACCTTTATGTAGTACTATCCCATAACTTTTGGCATATCAATGTATGCTTATATACATGTGTATGCAGAGTGTTTAGTTAAAAGTTCTCAGCCCAAAGAAAAATATCTCATCTGTCTAACAAAATGTTCAAGTTTTATCACAGGGAGGAATAAAATTTTGAGAAGTCCATGGAAAATAACTTTTTTCATATATATATATATATATATATATATATATATGTATGTCTGTGTGTGTGTGTGTGTGTGTGTGTGTGTGTATCAGGTTGGCTGATGCTCGACTCCAGGAGAGCATCTCAGTATGCATTCTTGGGCTTGTGATCACATCTGACTTTAAGCGGAACAACTACATTGAATCAATAGCTACATCTACTGCATGAAAAGGTGTTTCAATGTGCAGTGCCAGAAGATTTATCATTTTTATATATTTACAAAATCTACCATTGAATGCTGTGGACATATTTGGTCTGATATAATATATATATATATATATATATGGTATATATATGTATATATATATAGTATATATATATATATGGTATATATATATAGTATATATATATATATGGTATATATATATAGTATATGTATATATATGGTATATATATATAGTATATGTATATATATGGTATATATATATAGTATATATATATATGGTATATATATATAGTATATATATATATATGGTATATATATATAGTATATATATGGTATATATATATAGTATATATGGTATATATATATAGTATATATATGGTATATATATATAGTATATATATGGTATATATATATAGTATATATATGGTATATATATATAGTATATATATGGTATATATATATAGTATATATATGGTATATATATATAGTATATATATATAGTATATATATATGGTATATATATATAGTATATATATATGGTATATATATATAGTATATATATATAGTATATATATGGTATATATATATAGTATATATATATAGTATATATATATATATATATATGGTATATATATATAGTATATATATATAGTATATATATGGTATATATGTATATATGGTATACATATATATGGTATATATATATATGGTATATATATGTATATATGGTATATATATATAGTATATATATATATATATATATGTATATATGGTATATATATATATATATATGTATATATGGTATATATATATAGTATATATATATATATATGTATATATGGTATATATATATATATATGTATATATGGTATATATATATAGTATATATATATATGGTATATATATATATGTATATATGGTATATATATATATATGGTATATATATATATATATGGTATATATATATATATATGGTATATATATATATATGGTATATATATATATATGGTATATATATATATATATATGGTATATATATATATATGGTATATATATATATATATGGTATATATATATATATATGGTATATATATATATATGGTATATATATATATATGGTATATATATATATATATGGTATATATATATATATGGTATATATATATATATGGTATATATATATATATGGTATATATATATATATGGTATATATATATATATATATATATGGTATATATATATATATATATATATGGTATATATATATATATATGGTATATATATATATATATATATGGTATATATATATAT
This sequence comes from Acanthosepion esculentum, assembly GCA_964036315.1. Classification (NCBI taxonomy): domain Eukaryota; kingdom Metazoa; phylum Mollusca; class Cephalopoda; order Sepiida; family Sepiidae; genus Acanthosepion; species Acanthosepion esculentum. The sequence goes on from OZ038501.1 coordinate 427,723, forward strand.
ATATATATGGTATATATATATATATATATATGGTATATATATATATATATATATGGTATATATATATATATATATATATATATGGTATATATACATATGGTATATATATATATATGGTATATATATATATGGTAATATATATTATATATATATGGTATATATATATATGGTATATATATATATATATATGGTATATATATATATGGTATATATATATATGGTATATATATATATATATATATATGGTATATATATATATATGGTATATATATATATATGGTATATATATATATATATATATATATATATATATATATATATATATATGTATATATATATATGGTTTATATATGGTATATATATATGTATATATATATATGGTTTATATATGGTATATATATATATGGTATATATATGGTATATATATATATATGGTGTATATATATATATATATATATATGGTATATATATATATATATATATATATGGTATATATATATATATATATATATATATATGGTATATATATATATATATATATATATATGGTATATATATATATATATATATATGGTATATATATATATATATATATATATATGGTATATATATATATATATATACGGTGTATATATATATATGGTATATATATACGGTGTATATATATATGGTATATATATACGGTGTATATATATATATGGTATATATATATGGTGTATATATATATATATGGTATATATATATGGTGTATATATATATATATGGTATATATATATGGTGTATATATATATATATGGTATATATATATGGTGTATATATATATGGTATATATATATGGTGTATATATATATATATGGTATATATATATGGTGTATATATATATATGGTATATATATATATGATATATATATATATATATGGTATATATATATGATATATATATATATATATATGGTATATATATATGATATATATATATATATGGTAT
>OZ038501.1:428910-498910 GCA_964036315.1 Acanthosepion esculentum
CTTTTTAGAAAAGACTCCTGCATAGGGAGATGCTGAGAATGCTACAAGCTTAACTTCATGTCAAAGATCGATCATTATCTGTAATTTATATACTCATCATCTGCACTTCTTTCCACCTCCACTTTAATTCATGTCACACAATTCATTCATCAGTCATTTTAACAGTGATCATCTACCTTGAGTTACTCTTGAGCCTTTTGTTGTTTGAATTTTAGTATTAAAAAAAGGTGATGACATTCTCAGTCAGTCTGATACGTGAGATGGTCCTGGGTTGTTTCAGATGTCTTTTTCTGGTGCTTGAAAGTATATTTGGGGTTTTTTTTCGTCTTTGCCATTTAATAAAAATGAAAACTTTTCATAAAAAGTAAAGTTTTATTTAGTGTAAAAAAAAAAAAAAAAAAAAAAAAAAAATACTGCTGAGAACTGCTGTAATACTTTAAGACTTCACAAAAGTAACATTTGTTTCAAAAATGGTTAAGTCACTTGTGGGCAAACCATAATCTGGTCAAACTTCAAGAAGCCAATATAAGGAAAATCTTCAAAAAGTTTGCAAAACAATGCAGATTATCATACTTTTGATGATATAGCTGAGGTGAATGGCTTCTCTTGGAGCTTATGTCAGTAAATGTTAATAGCATTTTTGAAAAGCAAAATAAAATTCTGCAAAATTTGTCTTGTATGCACATAGATTTAAAAAAAAAATATATATTTATAATATATAAACAATTGTGTCATGCTTCAAGAGGAAAAAAGTTGAAAATGTCCCACAGTTTGGAATGACCCTGAGTTCCTTTCCAAAGTTGTGACTTGTGACCAGGGAAGTGTCCCATAATTCTGGCTATTTTCTGGGTGTACTGCCTCATATCTATATTGTCTTTTATTTCAGTGTAATAATTCCAAGAATTAACCTGTAGTGAGTTTGATTAAAAACAAAAACATATAAAAAATAAATCAAATTAAATTAAGGCATTTTCACTTTCCTTTAAAACCCTTATCACATTCTGCAAAATCTGTCTTGTATACTCAAACTTGTTATATTTCATTGTAACTGGTTCAAATATATTGCATATTCTTGCAAATATAAAATTATTCTTGTAAATACAGTTTAATCTCAAAAAAAGAAATGTTTAAACTATTTACATTAGTCGGTCTAAATATAGACAGAAATGTTTAAGTTCAATTTTATATGATTGGGTTCTATTAAATTTCTAAAAATATCTTTTAAAAATGATAGAAATTATTGAAGGAGTATACAGTCATCACAGTGCCAAGAGGAAAAACAACCTTTTTGACATATCCTTTTTTGTGGGCACATTTGTTAAACTTTGCCCAATTTCCATTTTGTTTGTAAATGAAGTAAATAATTGTTGAGATTGCTGATTGTTATCTTTGATTCTCATAGATGTTACTATAGACACTACATTTCAGCCAAGTCCCCTCTGGCCATCATTGGGTATTCATTATTTTGGCTGACATGAGATGTATTGATAATTATTACTTTTTTCTTTGATGCTGTTTCTTGTTTGTTCTTGCCGAACACTTGATTTTTTTTTTCTTTTAGACAAGGAAATGTCAACATACTTTTACTTATTAAATTTATTTCAACTACTGCTCTCATCTTAGATTGTTGTAGATTTTATTATAGACAAAAACTCCCAACCATGGGCCCTCTATCCATCTTCTATAATAAATATGTAACAATCTAACATGCAAACAATTGCTGACTGAATCAAACTTAATAAGGCAAAGTATATTGACAATTCATCAACTTAAGACAAAAAAGAAATCAAACAAAATTATCAAAAAGCAGTACGCACACACCATGGAAACCAAATGTCAAAAACATCTGAATTCTGTATTTAAAAGTAATAAAATATATGGTAGATATAGATGCTAGTTAATCAAGCATAGCTGTCATCTTGTGGTCATGAGTTCAGTCCTTTTTCCTTTTTTTTTCCTTTTTTTCTTTCTTTTTTCTTTCTTCTTCTATTTCTGTTTCTTCTTTTTCTGTTTCTTCTTTTTTTTTCTTCTTTTTTTTTCTCTTTTTCTGTTTCTTCTTTTTTTTTTTCTTTTTCTGTTTCTTTTTTTTTTTTTTCTTTTTCTGTTTCTTTTTTTTTTTTTTCTTTTTCTGTTTCTTTTTTTTTTTCTTTTTCTGTTTCTTCATTTTTTTTCTTTTTCTTTTTCTGTTTCTTCATTTTTTTTCTTTTTCTTTTTCTGTTTCTTCTTTTTTTTTCTTTTTCTTTTTATGTTTCTTCTTTTTTCTTTTTCTTTTTCTTCTTTTTTTTTCTTTTTCTTTTTCTTCTTTTATTTTATTTTTCTGTTTCTTCTTTTATTTTATTTTTCTGTTTCTTTTTTTTTTCTTTTTCTGTTTCTTTTTTTTTTTTTCTGTTCATTTTTTTTTTTTTTTTTTCTGTTTCTTCATTTTTTTTCTTTTTCTGTTTCTTCATTTTTTTTCTTTTTCTTTTTCTGTTTCTTCTTTTTTTTCTTTTTCTTTTTCTGTTTCTTCTTTTTTTTCTTTTTCTTTTTCTGTTTCTTCTTTTTTTTCTTTTTCTTTTTCTGTTTCTTCTTTTTTTTCTTTTTCTTTTTCTGTTTCTTCTTTTTTTTCTTTTTCTTTTTCTGTTTCTTCTTTTTTTTTCTTTTTCTTTTTCTGTTTCTTCTTTTTTTTTTCTTTTTCTTTTTCTGTTTCTTTTTTTTCTTTTTCTTTTTCTGTTTCTTTTTTTTCTTTTTCTTTTTCTGTTTCTTCTTTTTTTTTCTTTTTCTTTTTCTGTTTCTTCTTTTTCTGTTTCTTCTTTTTTTTTTTTCTTTTTCTGTTTTTTTTTTTTCTTTTTCTTTTTTTTTCTTTTTTTTTCTTTTTCTGTTCTTTTTTTCTTTTTTCTGTTTTTTTTTTCTTTTTCTTTTTCTGTTCTTTTTTTTTCTTCTTTTTCTGTTCTTTTTTTTTTCTTTTTCTTTTTCTGTTTCTTCTTTTTTTTTCTTTTTCTGTTTCTTCTTTTTTTTCTTCTTTTTCTGTTTCTTCTTTTTTTTCTTCTTTTTCTGTTTCTTTTTTTTTTCTTTTTCTGTTTCTGTTTCTTTTTCTTTTTCTGTTTCTTCTTTTTTTTTCTGTTTCTTCTTTTTTTTTCTTTTTTCTGTTTCTTCTTTTTTTTCTGTTTCTTCTTTTTTTTCTTTTTTCTGTTTCTTCTTTTTTTTTCTTTTTTCTGTTTCTTCTTTTTTTTTCTTTCTGTTTCTTCTTTTTTTTTCTTTCTGTTTCTTCTTTTTTTTCTTTCTGTTTCTTCTTTTTTTTTCTTTCTGTTTCTTCTTTTTTTTTCTTTCTGTTTCTTCTTTTTTTTTCTTTCTGTTTCTTCTTTTTTTTTCTTTCTGTTTCTTCTTTTTTTTTCTTTGTTTCTTTTTTTTTCTTTTTTCTTCTTTTTTTTTCTTGTTTCTTCTTTTTTTTTCTTTTTTCTGTTTCTTCTTTTTTTTCTTTTTTCTGTTTCTTCTTTTTTTTTCTTTTTTTTCTGTTTCTTCTTTTTTTTTCTTTTTTTTCTGTTTCTTCTTTTTTTTTCTTTTTTTTCTGTTTCTTCTTTTTCTGTTTCTTCTTTTTCTGTTTCTTCTTTTTCTGTTTCTTCTTTTTCTGTTTCTTCTTTTTCTGTTTCTTCTTTTTCTGTTTCTTCTTTTTCTGTTTCTTTTTTTTCTTTTTCTGTTTCTTTTTCTGTTTCTTCTTTTTTTTCTTTTTCTGTTTCTTCTTTTTTTTCTTTTTCTGTTTCTTTTTCTGTTTCTTCTTTTTTTTCTTTTTCTGTTTCTTTTTCTGTTTCTTCTTTTTTTTTAATCAGTTTCACCCCAATCAAGGCACAAGGGGTTATTGGGTGTGGAAGAATTAGAAACAGAAACATTAATAATGATCAGGAAGAGAAAAGAATAACAGGGGAGGATGGTAGATAGCAATTGACATTGAATTTAAATTTTTGCAGATTAAAGTTGGCTGGAAAGCATGGACCAGAATGGTGTTCCACTAGCAGTAAGTCTGAGAAAAACTGTTAGCATAGAATTTATGGCTACATCTAGCCAGCTCAACTGTAAACTGATGAGATCTCAACACTCGCCTAATACTGGATTTAAATTAATGAAGTTTGCCATAGCTAAGAACTCATTTGAACAATTACCATTTCTAGAAAAGACACAGAGGCAACCTTACAGTGGTGAGAAAGTGACTGAAGCTTAGCTGCCAGATCGGGACTAATAATATTGCTGATTCTTCTTTGAATTTTATCAAGGAGATCTTAATAGATAGCAGGAGCACTGGACCATAAGTGACAGCAATATTCTAAGCATGGATGAATGGTAGATTTATAGATATGTAAGATAGATTCTCGACTGTAGAGGGTTACAGATTAAAAGGTGCAGTTTATAGCGATATGTGGGTAAGATAAGTTAATTATAGACATGAACAGCTGCAGAAGCATCCTCTTGGGAGTTGGTTTCACAAAGCAGTGGTTCATGAGAAGTAGCTGCTCAAGAGGAACTTGCATCCCACTAATGGAATACAAAGTGAATGATGGTGGTTTGCTACACTGTATGAGGCATGGCAGGTCTTAGCAGTGAAGGTTAGAACTGGTGAAACTATGGAATGTAGTTTGTTTGAGCACTTTCTGTAGAAATAGATTTAGGGCAGCAAGAGGCTCGTGAATGTTTGGTTTCATTTCATTTTGCATGTTCACCATTAGTTTGCAAAATGAAACCATATTTCTTTGCACAGTTCTCAATGGATACTATTTACTGTCCAGTCATGTCTACTTTTTCTGAATTATTTTGAAGCAATTCCTAATTGTTAGTACTTAGAAACATCTGTTTAATTGTTATCCCTGGAAGGAGTGAGGGAATTGAAAACAGTACCTCTTTTATCACAAATGTCACATACAAAAACAACTCAAAACTGCTATGTTGAAACAGATAAAACGTGTTATTTTTTTATTGTTGTAATGGAATGTCTCTACTGCCTATGTGGACTGACTCAGTAGCTATATATAGTGAGCATAGGATATACCTGGTGGACTTGCTTTGGCAATTAGTTGGAGATTCATCTCCAGCTAAGCTAGTCGAACTCTCTGCCATTAGGCGGAGAGGAACACAGACGAGGCTCTGCCCTTCGGCATAGCTTCGTCTGGGGTGGTAGACAGCTACCTGACCCCGTTTTTACAGAATCTACAGGAAATTTTTGCCAGAGCAAACGGGCTCAGTTTTAACCCCACATTAAAAACAGCCTTGTGCCACATCCTGCCTCGAGGGGTGGTGATATAAATAACCTTGCTTCGGCAATTAATTGGAGATTTGTCTGCAGCTATGCTAGTTGAACTCTCTGCCTTCGGGCAGGGAGGAACCCAGATGAGGCTATGTTGAAGGGCATAGTCTCGTCTGGTATGGTAGACAGCTACCTGACCCCATCTATATGGGGACTACGGGGAATTTTTTAATTTTTGCAAGAGCCGACAGGCTCTGTTTTGCCTCGCATTAAAGAACGGCCTTGTGCCACATCCTGCCTCACGGGGAGGTAAGATAAATAACCTTGCTTTGGGAATTACTAGCCTGCCACCCGATTCCCTGTCTTTCAGTAGTGTATTCTCTTTTACAATATACCTCGCTTTCATCTACGTGCGTGTTGCTGTTCATTCACTTGAGTACCACCTTTATCTGTTTGTAACCTCTTTAAGAATACAACATTTATATAAACATGTATTGCTGGTATTTGACTATAAAAATGTATTTTTAACTTTTGTTTTTCTTTGGGGGTCAACTATTTGTCCATAGCTGTGACCCTAACAGGTCCTACCACCCCGGGTCAGGGAGGACCTGGGGACACCAGCAACTAAGAGGTGGTTCCACACTCCTCAAAACCTCCTGGTCAGAGGCCTTGCTGCTGGATGTAGTTTATCATTATACTCAGGAATTCTAAAGGCTCTGACAAAGATTTACAATACAATCTACAAATAATGGTGGGGGCAGGGAATAACCTTAAAGGTAATACAAAACTTTAAATAAGTTTGAAAATACTCTTTAAAAAAGGTGCACTCATCTATTCGGAAGATGAAAAAAGCATAAGCCGTCACTGGCAAATCCACTTGCGTTACTGGGATTTTTAACAATTTATTTTTTTTTTTAGGACAGAGTTCTGTTCACTTTTTTAATTCACTTTCTTTTCCAATCTTCTGTGAGACACATCCCAGATCATCCACATATAAAAGCTTTTTCTTTTGGAACCTTATTTTTATACGTAAAGGAAAAAGTTTTCATACCATCTGGTTTGATCAAAAATTATTACACCTAGTTGAAATTCTTATTACCTTTGGAATTTTCTGCTGACCCGTCATCTTGTATGTCACTGAAAGAGGCTCAGACGGGTCTCAACTCGAAGTTTATATGGGTGGAAGCCACACTTTTGAGTGTACAGTAAATACAAAGAGTATGTATTTTTAAATATGAAAATTAATATTGAAACAGTCTGGCTTGACTGTATTATTTTTGCTATTTCTTTTAAAGCCAATTCTAAACTCAATAACTTTTACAGACAAATATAACAAACTTAATTTATAAAACGTCTGGATGTCTTTGAAATATACTTCTCCCAAAAGTAAGTGTAAGACAAACTTTGACTCTTATAACATTTATTTATAATTATCTACACTTTTTTATTAATTATTATTTTAAATTATTTTATATTATTTCTATAATTTTTTTTTTATACCTTCTCAAATTTTGGTCCTTGTTTTAATGTTTTCTGGTCATTTTCTTGTGACCGTTCGGTTGTAACTGTTGATTTTCCCAGCCAACCATTCATTACTGTACCCATGAGTGGATTTGCCGTTTGTTGATAAATGCATGGATAATCCCTTAGTAATGAGTTATCTAGCCCCTTTACTTTCCCAATAGACAATTGCTCGGTGTTTAAGGTGCAATGAATAATTTTCCATTTTTCATTCTTTCATCGAAATTTTTCACTTTTCTCATCCTCTTTTGGAAGATTCAATTTGTGGACATGAGCACAGAATAAAAACAAGTGATAATGGTTGATATTTATAATCTATGAAATTATAAAAGAAATTTAAAAAACAAAAACAAAGACTTTATTAACCTTGAAAAATCCAACCATTGGTTCACTTCTATGTTCGGATTCATATCTAAGCAAAATAATTTGAAGAAAACTGAAGGTTTTGTATCTGGAGTCTTTGTCAGCTGGGGATATATGGAGATCCCATAAGTCTCGTAAATTAAATAAACTTAATTAAGTTAAATAATAAAGAATTTAAATTTAATAAAAAAAAAAATCACACAACCAGTTTGTGGAATGCAGGCAATATAGTTATATGCTAAAGAAATCAATATCAGGCATTTTCAAAGCTGCTTTCTATTACATTATAAAAGTATGTCTTATATAATCAAAACGTCTACTTTCTTTTCTGTTCGGCATTATTCTTTGACGTGCTTATTAGCTTATTCATTATATATTTTTACCCTTTCTTCTTAGAAAAAAAAATAAAGAAATAAATGAAAATTTTTTTCTTATTGGTATTAAGATACTCCAAGAAGGGAGATGAAGATATGGAAAATCGCAACACTTAATAAGAGCAAAAATTAATAAAATAATTAAAAATTAATTAAAAAATTAATTTATTAAATATCAACAGATCCCTTTTAAGCCGTTTTCGTACCTGGCATTGAAGAGGAAAAAAGATTATAGATCGATAATTAAAGTAATATAAATAGTAAAAAAAGGAAAAGGTTTTCAGCAAATTGTGAATAAATTGTGAATTATGTATAAAAGCGATACCTTGAATTTCTTTAAAATCTATATTGATCCAAGTTATGAGTGTATTTGAAGCAGCAAAAGCAGCACATCATAGCAAGACCTTTTGTAGTACAATATTGATAAAATGCTCTTATTTGTAGAATAAAAAAATTTCATTCAACTCTGAACCTGAGGTGTATTCATTTGTTTATAGTTAAATGATCTGATTTCTCAAAGAAAAAAAAACTCCAGGTATGTTAAATACTTTTTGCAGAGAACTTTCACTTTATTTATTACAAGTAAATATAAACTCTATGAATACAAAATGATTGATATTGGGCTTAAAACCTCTGTTGCTTTGGGTGCACTTATACACCTTAATGCAACATTCCCTAGTTCAGGAAGAACAGACATGAAAAGACACCAGTGAAAAAAAAATAAAAGAATACTTTACACATGGAAAAATGGCAATGTATAACCATTATGCCTGCAAAAAGAAAAATGGCGTGTGAAAATGGCAGTTATATCCATGACATTGCTATTACTGTATACAATTTTGACTTCCTCAGCAGTTTTTATTTCCCAGATTATAAAAATATGTGAACAAAGTACAATGAGATATTTATTATTTACCTTTTATAAACATTCACTATTTACCATTTTATAAAGAAATAAATCTGGAAATAAATATTTTTATTCGATTTATTTATAAAAATTCATAAAATAATCAAAATAAACCAACAATTCATTATTTACCATTTTATAAATAACTATGAAAACAAGTTTTTATTTAAGGTTTTATAAAAAATATCAATGAACTATCACTATCATTTCTCAAGAATAAAGAAATTTGTATAGATCAATGTTCATATCTTTCAGTTCTATTAAAATTCTAATCACTTTTTCAAAACTGATATTTCCCAGGGAGTCACAAGAGTATACAGAAATAGTGGTGTCAAGTGAATAACCCACCTTTTAACAAACCGTTTTTTTTGTGGGCACAAAGTTTTAAAATTGTTGAAGAATAATTACAAACTGAAGATGACCAGAGGTTACTAGGTTGAAACAATATGTCTAGAACGTCTATAGCAATGAAAGATGAGAACAATAGTTGAACTCACAACAAGGCTCAATGCTTTCGAGATCTTTTGGGTCTCGGGTTCACTCCTGGCCTCAAGTGCAACATATATACAACTCATTACAAAAGATGCTTCTATTGCTTCAGGCTGTACCTGACACCTACGATGCTTTATCTTTACAAGAGTAAGATTAGATAAAAAAAATGGAATATGGCTGCTATATCTTTTGGCTGAAGATGCTCGATTATCACTTTCCAGCCTTGATATTGAGTTCAAAATTGTTTACACGTTCTTGCGAAAGAAAACCTATTCTCCACTCGGCAGCCTCTTTCCCATATTTTTATCCTTTCCCTCTCTGGAAGACAGAATACAGTGGGCACTCTTATTTTTCTGGGGTGGACAGGTCCTACTAACATCATTCCTTCTTTTTCGGGTCATCATCCCCCCATCATTTCATTGATAAAATTATATATATATATATATATATATATATAATTTTTTTGGTAATAATGATGACCATGCTGACCAAAAGTAGTCAAGGAATCTAATTGAAATAATAAAACAAAAAATATTAATATACAAATCAGTCTGTCTGAAAATTTTAATTTTTCAATTTCTCTATTTTTTATTGTTCAAAACACACACACACATATATATATATATATATATATATATATATATATATATATATATATATATGGATAAAATAACTGAAAAAAAATTGGGTGTTTTTTTTTTGCGAAAGTATTTATTTATATGTTTTTATATATCTTTAATATTTCAGACCACCTCAGTCCTTCCTCAGAAATTAATTTAATTAAATCCCAAATACAGTAATTCAATTATTGCCTGTTGTTGATTTATGTATATGCTTTCATAACACACTGATATATCTTTACGAAAGTTATATAGCTTGCTGCTGATCTATGTTTCTGAGACACATATATATATACACACACACACACACACACCTTTATGAAACTTTCAGTACCTGGTGTTGATTTACATATACGTTTTTAAGACAATGTGAAATGTTGGTCTGTAATATTTGTGCTAACAAGCACTTAGTTGTATTTCTAAATCAGCATATACAGACTCTTTAAGTGCTATGACCTTTCTGAATGTGGGTGATTATGACATTCCACAAATGTTTCCTTTTTGTTGCATTAAGTAGCTTCTGACTTTTACCCTTCCACTTTACCCCTGTTCCACCATCCTTCTACACAAACTCTTTAAGTTACTCGGTGTTTTCCCCCCCCACTTCCCTTGGCTTCATTATGCCCTGTGTATGTTAAATTCTCCAGGCCTCCTTTCCTCGTTTTATGTTCAAAAAATTTCAACTGTTTTTTTTCTGATTGTAATTATCAATTTACATACAGTTCCTATTTCCCTTAAAACTTCCTTGTTGCTCACATGTGTTGTCTATGGTATTCTTACTATTCAATAGTAGAACCTCATCTCTGTTACTGTAAGTCATTTCTATATCTTAATGGCTTAGTTTCTAAAAGGCATCTTTCGCATATACATCTGTGTGCATGGCTGTGTAAGTCCTGCTTTTTGGCTTTGAGACATAATTAGCTAAAGCCCATTTCCATGGGCCATCTCTCTGGCAATTCCGTTCAGGTTACAATAAAATGAATGGATGAAGATAATCCCCTATGTCCGTGCCATCCCAAAAATAGTAGTCCCAGGAAGATTAGATCATTTTTTCTACTATTTCTATGCATGCAGGGGATTTTTACTTTTAAATACATCTTGTGCTACATTCAATTAGGTGGGGGGCGGGGCGGGGGTTGAAACAATACTTCATAGTATTTTTAATAGGTGGCATTCGAACACGTGATTTCATTTTACATAAGTAAAATTATATATATATATATATATATATATATATATAAATTCTGAAAGGTGAAATTCTTTTGAAATGATTACTGTGTGGATTGTGAATGTTCAATGGTTTTAAGTGATTTCGACAGATCTTGTTTGTTTATGGCTTATCAACCCTTTGTCGGTTACTTAAAGTCGAAACATTTTTAGATTGTAAGAAAAATTACTTTTATTTTTTGTAAGTGAATATTTCTGTTGTGAGACCGATACTTCCCTACATCATGGACTCTCCCAGTACTATATTATTATGAGTATCATGGGAGTAGCACCAGTAATGCTCAGCTGCGTACGATACCAATATCGGACACCACTGGATAGTAAGCTCTGCTTACACTATTCTTTGTAACTTTTCTGTTTAATATATCTTTCTTACCTCTAACCCGTGTTCCGTGTTTTCCTTCCGTGGCCCCTACTTCGGTTCCACATCAATTTCATTTACAGTTTTTCTCCTACTATTTAACCCATAGCTGGGTGAAGGAGAGATGGATTCATACCTTACCCTCAGAGGTATTTGCACATATAACTGAGTGTAACAGACTCTACTGGAAATCAAACTAGTCTCTTTTCTCATTTCAAGCTGTTATCTATTACATCATCTGCACCTCCACACTTTAAAGCTGAAAATGAAAGAAAATAAGTACTGTACAAACAGCAAAAAGTAGGTGCTCTTTGTGGAGATGGTGCTCTGTCTAAGAGTACTCTTTCTAAGTGGATCACTAAGTTCAGTTGTGGAAATTTTGATCTGGATGACCGTGAATGTTCTGGTAGGATTTTCATCACTATTGATGACCAAATCAAGAGTGTGTTTAAATATAGTCCAGATCACAGGACACAGGACAACGCAGAAACACACTTCATATTTCATATACGAGTGTTGCAAGGCATTTGAAAAGATGTGCTTACACGAATCCCTACACAGTTTAGGCGCCTCTCAATTTGACAGAAAACATTTAAAGGATTGAATTTCCACAATAGATTCTCTGCCCAAATACAACAAAACGCAACTCATTTTTTAAAAATAAAGTTGGCAGGCAATGAAAAATGGATTGTTTACGAAAATTGGGATTGAAAAACATCCTGCACAAAAGGAAAGGAGCCACCATTCCAAAAGCCAGTCCACATACAGAGAGATGGCGTGTATGGAAGGGTACAATGCATTACGAGCTCCTCTCAAAAAAATCAGACGCTGAATTCAGACAAGTACTGAACCTAAAAAGACCGATTAAAAGCAGTGATTCATAAAAAGAATTTGGAATTGGCCAATCGGAAGGGCTCCTTCTTCCATCTTGAAAACGCCAGATCTCATGTCTCTTTACAGATTCAACATAAATTAGTACAGCTTAGTACTTACTAAACTCGACATGTGTGTATATATATATAAATATATATATATATATGGGTGAAAAAATGAACACGAGATGTTTCAGCAATAAACCAGAGTAAACTCTGTCATTGAATTTTGACTCCCATAATTCTGATAGGAATTGGTGAGTTTCTTTGGGACATAGTTTCCTGATTTCTGTCAATAATTCATTGTCAATCTCTGTGTATTTCTTTTGTAACGTATATAAAATCGAGGAAAAATCCCGGAATATTTTGGAAAGAAAGACATCCTGCCTAAAAACATTACCAAGTAAGGAAAAAATCTAATAATTCTTTTAAGAAATTTTGAAACTACTTACGTTTCTTGTTTTATGCCTGTGTAGACATGACAACATCAACACAGCCTAGTCTGATGAAACCCCTACGAATAAAATACGTCACTAACCAAAAACACACGCATTACACAAGAACGGAGGTAGGTTTAAAAAGATAGAGATGTCATTAAAAAATAAGAACAACGGCCCCCATCCTTCCACTTTTCTCTTATTATTATTACCCTTTAAACAGAGGAACATTTCCCCACCAATCCAAGAATTTGGATTACTACCACACACAAAAGACAATGGTTAAACATAGGAAAACAAAGGAAAAAGTTAATTCTTTTAAGTACATGGAAATAACCATTCTTCGTCTGATGATAGTCACAAGAACTGAAACGTGTGTAGCAAAAAATATGGAAATCAAATATAATATATATTTAAAAAAAAATAAATACAAAAATTCACATTATAACCAAGAATCATTTGCGGCTTCTCTTTAAAGTATAGAGCTTTTTCTCGTTGGAACAACTTTAATCTCTCATATAGTTATGGAGGGAAGATGTATGACAAAGTGAAAAAAAAAGTTTTCTTCTGACGCGTTTTGTCCCCTAGTATTTCATCGGGTTTGTTTACATTAATGCTACTACACATGTGTGCAAACGAGAGACGCAGGGAATTTTAAATTTTGAAAAAAAGAAAAAAATGAATGTTTTGTGTTGTTGTTTTGCATTCTTTTTTTTGTGTTTTTGGTAAATAATCTAGTCAATTTTCTTTAGATTTTTTTTTTTCCTTTTCATTCTCTTTATTATTAAACCTAGTCCTATGAAGTCCAAAGGGACGAATCACGTCACAGGAAAAGTTTTTCGACTTTGTCATACATCTTTCCTCTAGAACTGTTCTTCATAGATAAAAAAAAATATGTCGTTATCAGACACACACATATATGTGTGTGTGTGTGTGTTGTGGTCCAGGTTAGGACTAAGAAAGAACAACACGAACACAAGAGTAGAAATAACGAAGATATATTACACGGAATAATAATACAAGATGTGGAAGGTGTTAGTATGACTGTCAGTCTGGTTTGGAGTGAACTACTATCGACTCGATTCGTCTCTCTCTCTTGAGAGGCGTAGTATACATAGTGTTAGGAAGAGTTCATGCTGTAGTTATAGGTAAGGACCCATAACAATATATATAACGAAACACTTGTAGTTGGTAAAATCAAGTATGATAAAGTTGACAATTAAAAGTGCTCCATACAAGGTATTGTCTATAAAAACGTAGGTTAGCTGAAGCTTGTAAAGTGTGAGCCACACCTAATAAAGATAGAGCCTGATGATCCCCTTCAAATTGACGGTGAAATTAGAATTGCTTCTATTTTATTCTTCGTTTATCTTACGTGTTATATATGTGTATTTGTGTGTGGAGTTCGGCTCTTTTTCTCGGAACAGATTCCTTTCAAAATGAACATGCTAATTAAGAATGCGTAGTGAACTACCGGTTTTATTTAAAAAGAAACCCGCAGGCATGAACTTGAACTGCGAGCAAGACGTGTGCTTTTTCTAACTTGATAATTTGTTTTTCACAGAATACTTTGGTATTTTGTTTTCCGATTTTTTAAAGTGTTTCATCACCGGTAATGATCCTGTCAAACATCTCTACATTATTCAAAAAGTGAGGTGAGATGGGAAGCTGGCCCGGTTTCTGCTCTACAGTCAAGATTCGTGGCACCATCTTTGAGGAATCTTTCCATATTCCCAAATCATCTGATAAAGTCTGTCGCACTGTTTCTCCATTTATATTCTACTCTTCTGCTATCAGTCGCACATTTAATGTTCAATATGAATACGCCATTGATCGTGCTCTCCCCAACTTTGTATCTGTTGTATTATTGGTTGCCCACTTATGTCATTAAGCACATCATTTTGCCCTTCTTTGAACTGCGCCTGTGCCACAGAAAAGTAAACCAATCTTAACACAAATCTGATCGAGATCCCTTGACATTTTCGGTCAACTGTCTAACATGAACACTTACAAATTCCTCTTCTGCTAGACATTAAATGAATGACATGATTTGCTTTTCATGAAAGCGTATTTTGCACAGGTTCGTAAGTGCTCGGGTGTGAGCGTTTGCATGATTCGTTACCCCAATGCCGGTTTGGTTTGCTTTACTCAATGGGTTATTTAATGCCGACAAAATTTTCATTGTTGGTAATATTTTTTTTCCTTCAAAAATTTATTTCTGGTAATATTTTTTCCTTCAAAAGTCTATTTCTGGTAATATTTTTTCCTTCAAAAATCTATTTCTGGTAATATTTTTTCCTTCAAAAATCTATTTCTGGTAATATTTTTTCCTTCAAAAATCTATTTCTGGTAATATTTTTTCCTTCAAAAATCTATTTCTGGTAATATTTTTTCCTTCAAAAATCTATTTCTGGTAATATTTTTTCCTTCAAAAATCTATTTCTGGTAATATTTTTTCCTTCAAAAATCTATTTCTGGTAATATTTTTTCCTTCAAAAATCTATTTCTGGTAATATTTTTTCCTTCAAAAATCTATTTCTGGTAATATTTTTTCCTTCAAAAATCTATTTCTGGTAATATTTTTTCCTTCAAAAATCTATTTCTGGTAATATTTTTTCCTTCAAAAATCTATTTCTGGTAAGAATTTTCCTTCGCTATTAATATATTTTTTCAAAAAATGTATTGCTGGTAACATTTGTTTTTCAAAAATGTATTGCTAGTAATAAATTTTTTTTTACAAAGTATTTCTGGTATTAAAACCTATTTTTATACTTTCATAGTGTTTTGACCCCAGTTAACTATTTACCCATAGCTGGGACTCTAACAGGTGCTATCACTCCGGGTCAGGGTGGACCTGGGAACACCCACAATTAAGAGGTGGTTCCGCGTTTCTCAAAACCTCCTGATCAGAAGCCTTGCTGTTGGACGTAGTTCATCGTCTTACCATGGACGCGGATGTAGTTTATCGTCATACCCATGACGGCCCAATGCCGGTAATTAAATTATCACATCTCGTACAACTATTATTGTAACATACTGTTACACTGAGATATTGAGTAAATAGAAAAATACATAAATTACTTAAATCACTTTGTTTACATTTCACTCACAAATATATATATATATATATATATATATATATATGTGTGTGTTTGTGTCTATTTGGACAGTATATTTTTTTTAGATATGTTTCATTGAATAATATAAACATATTGCGTCTATTTATTTTTATACTGTTCTTTTCCAGATGTCTAAATTTATCAAGGAAGATGCGCTAGTTCTTCTTAATCCAAGTACTTTCAACCTTTTCTAAGATCGTCTTTAGGGGTAAATTACCAAGACAAATTTATTGTAATCTTAGATTTTTCTTGATCGATCATATCTGCTCACGAGATATATATATATATATATATATATATATAATGTAACCAATGACAACATATTACGAAATGGATTAAGTCCGACAATTATTTCAATATATTTTCCGTTTATACATTATTTTTATAGATTTGCCCCTCTCTTTGTTTTGTTATACGGCATATAAACCTCAATGGGTTATTTAATGCCGACAAAATTTTTATTTCTAGTAATATTTTCTTCAAAAATGTATTGCTGGTAATAATTTTTCTTCAAAAATGTATTGCTGGCATTAAAACCTATTTTTACACTTTCATTGTATTTTGACCCCTGTTTGGGGGTTAACTGTTTACCTATATCTGGGACCCTAACTACTACCCAGGTTCAAGTTGGACCTGGAAACACCAGCAATTAAGAGATGGTTCCACGCTCCTCATACCCACATGATCAGAGGCCTTGCTGTCGGATGTAGTTTATCGTCTTACCCAGGATGCAGATGTACTTTTTCGTCATACTCAGGACGGATATATCTCTTTGTTTGTGAATTTTGTGTCTAAGATCAGTACTACTTATTGATATATTCCCTCAACACGACCCCAGTCACACTCCTCACTCCAACGAGTTATGGTTTTCTTTGATTTTTGCCGATTTTAGGTCGAGCTAAATTTAATTTATTCTTTTTGATTGTTACAGTGTGCTAAAAAAAAATCTTACATTGTACGGAATAAATTATTTAAAATGGACATTCGAAAAGAATAAGTTAAAATAAAAATGTGTTCTTTGAAAAAAGTCATTATAGATTTTTAAAAGATTATTTGTAAAATTAAAGCAAGAAATATATCGCCTATTAACTGTCTCCAGCTCCGATAGGGGTCAAATCTACGTAGTCAGACTAGCCACGTTAATTTTATTTCATTATTTACTTTTTTCTTTTCTTTATTTTTTTTTTTCATTATGAACAATATTAGCGAAATGTGTTTAGGTCAATATTTTGAGGTACGGAGTTAAAATAATTAATTTTGGATCCAGCCGAAGTCGAGAATGAAAACGACACACTTGAATGTTGACTTGCTCGGTTTGAACCCAACAAGCCCTACCCCATCGGAGTCGAGATATATATATATATATATATATATATATATATATATATAGTGTGCAATTTTCATTGATGCATGTTTCATTAAATAATATAGACAAATGTTGTCTATTTTATGTAAATTCTTCATATCGTCTGATAAGCTTAATAACATTATCATTAAAAGAGGAAGGATCAATATTGTGATTTTCTTTCTTCGTTTAATGATAATATCAGACGATATGAAAAGAATTTACATAAAATAAATAGACAACACTTGTCTATATTATTTAA
Organism: Acanthosepion esculentum; assembly: GCA_964036315.1. Taxonomy (NCBI): domain Eukaryota; kingdom Metazoa; phylum Mollusca; class Cephalopoda; order Sepiida; family Sepiidae; genus Acanthosepion; species Acanthosepion esculentum. Next base: position 446,020 of record OZ038501.1, read on the forward strand.
TAAAACATGCATCGATATATTATATTTATTTATATATATATATATTAAGATAAAAAACACTTTTTTCATTATAGCTGATCATTTTCGAGTTTTGATTTATTAATATCAGTAAGATTGAAATCGTTCCATATGATTAGATTCAAGCTTATGGCGATGGGTTAATGTTGACTTAAGTTCCGTTACTTCTGTGTCACCCTGTATTAGCTACCTTATCTACTTTGCAATAAAAAAATATTTTCTCAGAAATTTTAGTAGGGCATGCACCGTCTGCGCTCCCCTGAATCCGCCCAAATCTGTTTTTATTTAGTATTGTTTTTATTTAATATCGCTATCTGCCCAAACATGACCTTCCACATTCTTAAGGGCTGAGATGCTTTGTGGATACGGATTATGTTATCATCTAAATAATAATGGAGTTTCAAAGGGCTTCTAAGGTACAGAAATGCATTCACACCTTTCAGTTTAACGTTTTCAAGGAAGATCACCGTATCGTTATACAAATTAGTTGGCGCTGGCTGATACATCACTCCGTCAAAGCATCTACGACATGTCGCTTCTTGTCCAGTTTGCACAGCAATTTATTGAAATGACCATAGTCTCTTAGAAAGCTGACAATGTGACTCCTCAATAAACAATAAAATGGCACGTTTGTCATGACGCCTGCTTTCGGTGGACTTCGCTGACAAAATTGGCCCTTATTTTGCAGCAGTCTAAATGTCAATCACAGCACAAGTTTTACTATGTCACAAGATGTCTGAAGATTTTGAAAATATTATCAGAAATTTACGAATCACTAACATGTATATACAATACATATGAATTGGGATCAAATATGGATTGGAATACGAAGGAAAGATAGAATAAAGAACAAATAGGAAATGTTTATAAATCTGACATGTTTTGCTTTTATTAAAGCTTCATCAGAAAATTAAACATGAAGAAAATTCTGGTATTTTTAATTTGTGGTGTTTGTCTTTCATTGTTTAAGCAGAAATCACGTGCATCTTTATTGTCAAGTAGCATTCCTGTCTATGTGTATCATAATTCTAGTTTGTCTATGAAGGATTATAATAATCCTATTTCTAAAAATAAATAAAAAATAAACAATGTTTTTTTTAAACTTTCAGCACAACAGATGCAACTGATATATTGCATGTATAATAATTGTGTATATATATATATATATATATATATATATATATATATATATATAATGTGTGTGTGTGAATTGGAATCTGATGGAAAGATAGGATAAGAAACAAATAAGAAATGTTTATAAATCTAACATGTTTCACTTTTATTAAAACTTCATCAGAAAATGAAACAGGAAGAAGAAAATTCTGATAATTCTAGTTTTTGTGTTTGTCTTTCATTGGTTAAGCAGGAATCACATACATCTTTCTTGTCAAGCAGCATTCCTGTCTATCATAATTCTAGTTTGTCTCTGCAGGATTATAATGCATATTCATTAGTGTGTGTGTACACATTTATTAGACAATTTCATTCATGTTTGGTGGCTGTCCACGGGTTGATTTGGAAACGTTTTATGTGAGGTGAAGAATTTAAGTTATACCGGCTGTGGTATCAGGTAGACATATCCTCGACTCTTTAAGTATGGATTTTATAAAAGTGATATAATAAAGTGTTTGTAGATGTTGAAATATTTATCAGATCTCCCTCGAAGTATTTTCAGCATAAAAAATTATATTCTTTTCTACTTAGGGTGGCATTTATAAAACTGAAATTATGGCTAGCTTTGTTTTTGTGTAAGCAAGTTGAGAAAGCAATTTACAAAGATAAAAAAGTGTATAGACAGTGCTTTAACTGCTAAAACATTTACAGTAAGTTTCCGTCCATGATTTTTTAACTTTCATTTTTATTTGCAAATCTTATATTATAAAAATGTCAGATATTTAAAAATAGGTGATAAAACAAAGAAATAAACTGAATGAAATTGGTTAAACTAAAAAAAAACAACTTACAGAAATTAAAAAAGAAATTGTATTTAAAAGTTTAAAAATTCAGGGTTCCCTCTCCTTCATGCACATATGTAGTCATATCTCATAAACATCACCTTAGTCTGATGAAACGCATAACACAGAGCGATTGCTGGAGGTGGGGCATCTAAGTAACTCTGGACTCAAGATGTTGAATATGGACGGGGAGATTGCTGGAGGGTCTGTCTACGAAACTCAGGAGTCGAACATCAATGAAGTGATATTTTACAATTGTATTATAATCACACACACACACACACACACACACACACACACACACACACACACACACATATATATGGCATCATATATTATGAAATAGACTAAGTCCGACAATTATTTTAATATATTTATTATTTATACGCTATTTTTATAGATACAAATATTTAAAGTAAATGCTCTGTTTATAATAAACAGTATTAAGAACATTTACCGGCTTGAATGTCCAAGAAATTTCATAGGACATACATTTTCTATGAAATTTCTCGCACATTCAGGGCGGTAAATGCTGTTAATACTGTTTTTATTATAAACAAAACGTTTACAAATATTTGTATCTATAAAATAACGTATATTGAGAGATAGAGATAGTTAATGCAAATGTTTTTCACTCAGTTGATTGTTACCTTCAGCATCCCGACTCTAGAGTCGGGTATCTTGAAGTATATGATTAATGTGCACATTAGAAAAATACAAATAAATAAATAAAAAAATAGCTAAATATTCTTCTCTTGCTGATAGATTTTTTTTTTTACTCCTGTGGCAGTGGAGACTTCAGGGGTTATTGGCCCTCGTTCGATGGCGTTCCTTCGGAGGATTGGCGCGATTGCGTCTCGATTAAGGAACGAGCTTCGCGAAACGGAGTGGCTCTTGCAGCGTGTCTCACTGGCGACGGTTCGAGGTAATGCTTTCTCCATCATAGCGGCTGGCAGAGGATAGAAAAAATTGTTTATAGTTACGTTGTTCTGGAATTGTCATCATTGGTCGACTGAACTTGCTTTGTTTCAATGACTTTTGTTTTGTTATTATTAATTACTTTATACCCATTATTAAAAAAAATACTACAAGTCGTCACAAATAATATATTAGTATAATATAATATAAGCAATATAAGTAGAAATTAATGTTATAAATTAAAATAAATAAAACAATACAAGTAAATCATATTTTTCTGCGGCTTCATTCGTAATAACTGTTCCACGTGACGTCACGTTAGAGTATTATATTACAAACTTGCAACTGCTCAAAGAATATAAGGATGTAGACAAAGAAATTACAAATATCACACAGACACCACATTGGTTCTTGATAATGACTGCGATGGTCGAAAGGAGTTGAACAAAACAATAACAAAATAAGACTTCGTATAGTTTATCTTCAAACTCTAGAGCAATACTCAAGCAAGACCTAGAAAATTGGAAAAGTATAATAAAATTATTAGACCTCTTCGGATTCTTTTTAATCAGACATATATAGTTGGCGGGGGGGGACCCGTGTGTGTGTGTGTGTGTGTGATTTATTTCATTTCATGAGGTTTTTAGCCTACTTTTAAGATAGAAAAAATATTATTGCCATCAAACCACAAATCAGGAATTACTCTTTTTGTTGCTTTGCAGTTTAACTGGCAAGCCTAAGGCTATTTCCACCAGCCTTTTTAGAAATGCCCCTACCCCCCAAACACAACCGCACTTCTATTTCAAACTTTTCTTTTTTTCATTTATTTTCTTTTTCCTTTTTTTTCTTTTTGTTTGTTTTTTTTTTTAGTTTTTTTCTTATTTTTTCGCTGAGAAGTTGACAAAGAAATTGAGAAGAAAAAAAAATGAAGAAGATAGAAAAGTTAAGAAAAACAAAACCCTTCATTACCAAAACATTATTTAATCTAAATTAAAAATAACCTCCCCTTGCTTTTGTTTTAAGGGAAAACATTAATAAAATTGCAGATTAAAATAGGACTAATATGGATAATAATAAAAAAAAACATCTCAGCTTTAAACTAGAACACTATTCTAGAATAACAGCAAGGAGGACAGAATAAGAACTCTACTGACCACATAAGAAACAAAAAATTATTTCGAGAAATAATAATCTCTCTTTTTTTTAGTTAAGTTTTACTTTATTTCTTGTATTCATTCATTCTCTTTTTCAGCCATTTTTTTTTATCATTTAATGATTTTGTTATCCTTTCGTTACTTTTTTTGAAAACTTTATCATTGTTTGTTTTCATTTTTATTTATTTTTTAGTTAGTTTTTAACTGTTTTGATTTTATTTTGTTCTCTATCACTTTTAAAAACTATTTTTAGTCTTTACTATTTTTTTTGAGATTTTTTTTCCCATTTATTGTTTTTTTTTTTCGCCTTCTTTCTCTTTTGCAGATTCTCTCTTTCTCTTTTTATCCTTTCGTTTCTTTCTCTTTTCCTCATTTTATTCATTCTTCTTCTCTTTTATTCCTTTTCTTTATCTTTTCATTTCTTTCAATTTATTTTTACTATTTCTTTCCTCCTTTCTTTCCTAATTTTTCTTTCTTATCCATTTTCTTTTTTCCTTTTTTCTGTTCTCTCTCTTTCCCGCTTTCTCTTTTTCCCTTTTTTTCACTACTCTTTTCCTCCTTTCTTTCTCCTTTGTTTTCCCCTTTTTTTCACGTTTCTCTTTTCCTGTTTTCATTTCCCTTTTGGCACTCTTTTTCCCCTTTTTTCTTACTTTTCTTCCTTTCTCCCCCACCCCGTCCCTTTTGTCATTTCTTACCTTTTCTCTTTTTTTTACCTTTTCAACTCTTTCTGATTTCATCCCTTTCTTTTCTCATTTCTTTTTTTCTTTTTTCACCTTTCTATTCCGTTCCCTTTTCACCTTTCTGTTCCCTTTAATCTACCCCACTTCTTTCGCATTTTTCTTTTCTCCCCTCTCTTTCACTTTTCTTTTTCTCTATTTACTTTTCCCCCTTCCCCCATTCTCTCCCCTTTTTCCTCCATTCTTTTCCCCTTTTCCTCCATTTCTTTCCCCTTTTCCTCCATTTCTTTCCCCTTTTCCTCCTATTCTTTCCCCTTTTCCCCCCTATTCTTTCCCTCCTTTCTTCTCCCTTTGTCTTTATCTCTCATTACTTTTCCTTCCCTTATTTTTCAGTTTGTATCTTTCTTTCTCTTTTGTCTCTTTTTCCTATCGTTAAATAATTTTCTCTCATTTCCTCTTTCGTATTTATATTTTTCCTTTTCTCTTTTTTGTCAGACACTCCATGGAATTATATCCACCATACTTTTTTTTTCTTCTCTATACTCCTTCTTCCTTAACATTTTCTTCTTTTTTTTTATTCTTACCTCATTCCCGTTGCCTATCATCTTTTATCATTCACTCTTTTCACTTGTCTCAATTTTTACCTTTCATCTTTTTCTCTTTCTTTCCTCTTCATGATTCTCTCTCCTTCACATCGTCTCTTTGTTTTTCCTGTTTTTATTTTCATTTCTTCATCATTTCCCTCTTCACATCGTCTCACATTGTTTGCCCGATTTTTCTCTCCCTTTTTATCATTTTGTCTTCTTCACATCGTCTCATTATGTTTCCTTTTTTCTTTCACTTTCCTAGTTGTCATTCCCTCTTTTTCACAGCGTCTCATGTTTTTCCTTTCCTAGTTTATCACTTTCCTTTGTCAGTCTCTCTTATTCACTTCGTATCTCATTGTTTGCCTTTCCTATTTTTTCTCTTTTGTTCGTATCGTCTGTCAAGGTTTTTCTTTTTTCCATTCTCTCTTTTCACATCTGTTTCCTTTCTTTCTTTATTCATCCTCTTTTCACATCTGTTTTCTTTCTTTATTCATCCTCTTTTCACATCTGTTTTCTTTCTTTCTTTATTCATCCTCTTTTCACATCTGTTTCCTTTCTTTCTTTATTCATCCTCTTTTCACATCTGTTTCCTTTCTTTCTTTATTCATCCTCTTTTCACATCTGTTTTCTTTCTTTCTTTATTCATCCTCTTTTCACATCTGTTTTCTTTTTCTTTATTCATCCTTTCTTCGCATCTGTTTTCTTTCTTTATTCTCTTTTTTCACATCGTCTCATTCTTTTTTCACCTATTCTTCTTTTACTTTCCCATTTATCATTCTCCATGTCGCCTCACATCGCCTTTCCTGTTTTTCTCTTTTTCCTCTCTACCATTCTCTTTTCTTCACATCGTCTCATTCTTTGTTTCACCTATTCTTCTTTCTTTCATCTTTATCATTCTATTGTCTTCATATCGTCTCTGCCTTTTCTATTTTTGTCATTTTTCCTCTTTATCATTCTCTCTTCATATCATCTGCAATTTTTTTCCTTTCCAGTTTTTCTTTTTTTTATCATTTTCTCTGCTTCGTATCGTCTGTCATTGTTTTTCTTTTTTCTTTCTCTTTCTTTCCTTTTCGTAGTTCTCTCTTTCTTTCCTTTTCGTAGTTCTCTCTTTCTTTCCTTTTCGTAGTTCTCTCTTTCTTTCCTTTTCGTAGTTCTCTCTTTCTTTCCTTTTCGTAGTTCTCTCTTTCTTTCCTTTTCGTAGTTCTCTCTTTCTTTCCTTTTCGTAGTTCTCTCTTTCTTTCCTTTTCGTAGTTCTCTCTTCCTTTTCGTAGTTCTCTCTTCCTTTTCGTAGTTCTCTCTTCCTTTTCGTAGTTCTCTCTTCCTTTTCGTAGTTCTCTCTTCCTTTTCGTAGTTCTCTCTTCCTTTTCGTAGTTCTCTCTTCCTTTTCGTAGTTCTCTCTTCCTTTTCGTAGTTCTCTCTTTCTTTTCGTAGTTCTCTCTTTCTTTCCTTTTCGTAGTTCTCTCTTTCTTTCCTTTTCGTAGTTCTCTCTTTCTTTCCTTTTCGTAGTTCTCTCTTTCTTTCCTTTTCGTAGTTCTCTCTTTCTTTCCTTTTCGTCGTAACTTTCTCTCCGTTTCGTCGTAACTTTCTCTCTCTCTCTTTCCCTCCTCTTTGTCCTTGTCTCTTTCCCTCCTCTTTGTCCTTGTCTCTTTCCCTCCTCTTTGTCCTGGTCTCTTTCCCTCCTCTTTGTCCTTGTCTCTTTCCCTCCTCTTTGTCCTTGTCTCTTTCCCTCCTCTTTGTCCTGGTCTCTTTCCCTCCTCTTTGTCCTTGTCTCTTTCCCTCCTCTTTGTCCTGGTCTCTTTCCCTCCTCTTTGTCCTTGTCTCTTTCTCTCCTCTTTGTCCTTGTCTCTTTCTCTCCTCTTTGTCCTTGTCTCTTTCTCTCCTCTTTGTCCTGGTCTCTTTCCCTCCTCTTTGTCCTTGTCTCTTTCTCTCCTCTTTGTCCTTGTCTCTTTCTCTCCTCTTTGTCCTTGTCTCTTTCCCTCCTCTTTGTCCTTGTCTCTTTCCCTCCTCTTTGTCCTTGTCTCTTTCCCTCCTCTTTGTCCTTGTCTCTTTCCCTCCTCTTTGTCCTGGTCTCTTTCCCTCCTCTTTGTCCTTGTCTCTTTCCCTCCTCTTTGTCCTTGTCTCTTTCCCTCCTCTTTGTCCTTGTCTCTTTCCCTCCTCTTTGTCCTTGTCTCTTTCCCTCCTCTTTGTCCTTGTCTCTTTCCCTCCTCTTTGTCCTTGTCTCTTTCCCTCCTCTTTGTCCTTGTCTCTTTCCCTCCTCTTTGTCCTTGTCTCTTTCCCTCCTCTTTGTCCTTGTCTCTTTCCCTCCTCTTTGTCCTTGTCTCTTTCCCTCCTCTTTGTCCTTGTCTCTTTCCCTCCTCTTTGTCCTGGTCTCTTTCCCTCCTCTTTGTCCTTGTCTCTTTCCCTCCTCTTTGTCCTTGTCTCTTTCCCTCCTCTTTGTCCTGGTCTCTTTCCCTCCTCTTTGTCCTGGTCTCTTTCCCTCCTCTTTGTCCTTGTCTCTTTCCCTCCTCTTTGTCCTGGTCTCTTTCCCTCCTCTTTGTCCTTGTCTCTTTCTCTCCTCTTTGTCCTTGTCTCTTTCTCTCCTCTTTGTCCTTGTCTCTTTCTCTCCTCTTTGTCCTTGTCTCTTTCTCTCCTCTTTGTCCTGGTCTCTTTCCCTCCTCTTTGTCCTTGTCTCTTTCTCTCCTCTTTGTCCTGGTCTCTTTCCCTCCTCTTTGTCCTGGTCTCTTTCCCTCCTCTTTGTCCTGGTCTCTTTCCCTCCTCTTTGTCCTTGTCTCTTTCTCTCCTCTTTGTCCTTGTCTCTTTCCCTCCTCTTTGTCCTTGTCTCTTTCCCTCCTCTTTGTCCTTGTCTCTTTCTCTCCTCTTTGTCCTGGTCTCTTTCCCTCCTCTTTGTCCTTGTCTCTTTCTCTCCTCTTTGTCCTTGTCTCTTTCTCTCCTCTTTGTCCTTGTCTCTTTCTCTCCTCTTTGTCCTTGTCTCTTTCTCTCCTCTTTGTCCTTGTCTCTTTCTCTCCTCTTTGTCCTGGTCTCTTTCCCTCCTCTTTGTCCTTGTCTCTTTCTCTCCTCTTTGTCCTGGTCTCTTTCCCTCCTCTTTGTCCTGGTCTCTTTCCCTCCTCTTTGTCCTTGTCTCTTTCCCTCCTCTTTGTCCTTGTCTCTTTCTCTCCTCTTTGTCCTGGTCTCTTTCCCTCCTCTTTGTCCTTGTCTCTTTCCCTCCTCTTTGTCCTGGTCTCTTTCCCTCCTCTTTGTCCTTGTCTCTTTCCCTCCTCTTTGTCCTTGTCTCTTTCTCTCCTCTTTGTCCTGGTCTCTTTCCCTCCTCTTTGTCCTTGTCTCTTTCCCTCCTCTTTGTCCTTGTCTCTTTCCCTCCTCTTTGTCCTGGTCTCTTTCCCTCCTCTTTGTCCTTGTCTCTTTCTCTCCTCTTTGTCCTTGTCTCTTTCCCTCCTCTTTGTCCTTGTCTCTTTCCCTCCTCTTTGTCCTGGTCTCTTTCCCTCCTCTTTGTCCTTGTCTCTTTCTCTCCTCTTTGTCCTGGTCTCTTTCCCTCCTCTTTGTCCTTGTCTCTTTCCCTCCTCTTTGTCCTGGTCTCTTTCCCTCCTCTTTGTCCTTGTCTCTTTCCCTCCTCTTTGTCCTTGTCTCTTTCCCTCCTCTTTGTCCTGGTCTCTTTCCCTCCTCTTTGTCCTTGTCTCTTTCCCTCCTCTTTGTCCTGGTCTCTTTCCCTCCTCTTTGTCCTTGTCTCTTTCCCTCCTCTTTGTCCTTGTCTCTTTCTCTCCTCTTTGTCCTGGTCTCTTTCCCTCCTCTTTGTCCTTGTCTCTTTCCCTCCTCTTTGTCCTTGTCTCTTTCCCTCCTCTTTGTCCTGGTCTCTTTCCCTCCTCTTTGTCCTGGTCTCTTTCCCTCCTCTTTGTCCTTGTCTCTTTCTCTCCTCTTTGTCCTTGTCTCTTTCCCTCCTCTTTGTCCTGGTCTCTTTCCCTCCTCTTTGTCCTTGTCTCTTTCTCTCCTCTTTGTCCTTGTCTCTTTCCCTCCTCTTTGTCCTGGTCTCTTTCCCTCCTCTTTGTCCTGGTCTCTTTCCCTCCTCTTTGTCCTTGTCTCTTTCTCTCCTCTTTGTCCTGGTCTCTTTCCCTCCTCTTTGTCCTTGTCTCTTTCCCTCCTCTTTGTCCTGGTCTCTTTCCCTCCTCTTTGTCCTTGTCTCTTTCCCTCCTCTTTGTCCTTGTCTCTTTCTCTCCTCTTTGTCCTGGTCTCTTTCTCTCCTCTTTGTCCTGGTCTCTTTCCCTCCTCTTTGTCCTTGTCTCTTTCCCTCCTCTTTGTCCTGGTCTCTTTCCCTCCTCTTTGTCCTTGTCTCTTTCCCTCCTCTTTGTCCTTGTCTCTTTCTCTCCTCTTTGTCCTGGTCTCTTTCCCTCCTCTTTGTCCTTGTCTCTTTCCCTCCTCTTTGTCCTGGTCTCTTTCCCTCCTCTTTGTCCTTGTCTCTTTCCCTCCTCTTTGTCCTTGTCTCTTTCTCTCCTCTTTGTCCTGGTCTCTTTCCCTCCTCTTTGTCCTTGTCTCTTTCCCTCCTCTTTGTCCTTGTCTCTTTCCCTCCTCTTTGTCCTGGTCTCTTTCCCTCCTCTTTGTCCTTGTCTCTTTCTCTCCTCTTTGTCCTTGTCTCTTTCCCTCCTCTTTGTCCTGGTCTCTTTCCCTCCTCTTTGTCCTTGTCTCTTTCCCTCCTCTTTGTCCTGGTCTCTTTCCCTCCTCTTTGTCCTTGTCTCTTTCCCTCCTCTTTGTCCTGGTCTCTTTCCCTCCTCTTTGTCCTTGTCTCTTTCCCTCCTCTTTGTCCTTGTCTCTTTCTCTCCTCTTTGTCCTGGTCTCTTTCCCTCCTCTTTGTCCTTGTCTCTTTCCCTCCTCTTTGTCCTGGTCTCTTTCCCTCCTCTTTGTCCTTGTCTCTTTCCCTCCTCTTTGTCCTTGTCTCTTTCCCTCCTCTTTGTCCTGGTCTCTTTCCCTCCTCTTTGTCCTTGTCTCTTTCTCTCCTCTTTGTCCTTGTCTCTTTCCCTCCTCTTTGTCCTGGTCTCTTTCCCTCCTCTTTGTCCTTGTCTCTTTCTCTCCTCTTTGTCCTGGTCTCTTTCCCTCCTCTTTGTCCTTGTCTCTTTCCCTCCTCTTTGTCCTGGTCTCTTTCCCTCCTCTTTGTCCTTGTCTCTTTCTCTCCTCTTTGTCCTGGTCTCTTTCCCTCCTCTTTGTCCTTGTCTCTTTCCCTCCTCTTTGTCCTGGTCTCTTTCCCTCCTCTTTGTCCTTGTCTCTTTCCCTCCTCTTTGTCCTGGTCTCTTTCCCTCCTCTTTGTCCTTGTCTCTTTCCCTCCTCTTTGTCCTTGTCTCTTTCTCTCCTCTTTGTCCTGGTCTCTTTCCCTCCTCTTTGTCCTTGTCTCTTTCCCTCCTCTTTGTCCTGGTCTCTTTCCCTCCTCTTTGTCCTTGTCTCTTTCCCTCCTCTTTGTCCTTGTCTCTTTCTCTCCTCTTTGTCCTGGTCTCTTTCCCTCCTCTTTGTCCTTGTCTCTTTCCCTCCTCTTTGTCCTTGTCTCTTTCCCTCCTCTTTGTCCTGGTCTCTTTCCCTCCTCTTTGTCCTTGTCTCTTTCCCTCCTCTTTGTCCTTGTCTCTTTCTCTCCTCTTTGTCCTTGTCTCTTTCCCTCCTCTTTGTCCTGGTCTCTTTCCCTCCTCTTTGTCCTTGTCTCTTTCTCTCCTCTTTGTCCTTGTCTCTTTCCCTCCTCTTTGTCCTTGTCTCTTTCCCTCCTCTTTGTCCTTGTCTCTTTCCCTCCTCTTTGTCCTTGTCTCTTTCCCTCCTCTTTGTCCTTGTCTCTTTCCCTCCTCTTTGTCCTTGTCTCTTTCCCTCCTCTTTGTCCTTGTCTCTTTCCCTCCTCTTTGTCCTGGTCTCTTTCCCTCCTCTTTGTCCTTGTCTCTTTCTCTCCTCTTTGTCCTGGTCTCTTTCCCTCCTCTTTGTCCTTGTCTCTTTCCCTCCTCTTTGTCCTTGTCTCTTTCTCTCCTCTTTGTCCTGGTCTCTTTCCCTCCTCTTTGTCCTTGTCTCTTTCTCTCCTCTTTGTCCTGGTCTCTTTCCCTCCTCTTTGTCCTTGTCTCTTTCCCTCCTCTTTGTCCTTGTCTCTTTCTCTCCTCTTTGTCCTGGTCTCTTTCCCTCCTCTTTGTCCTTGTCTCTTTCCCTCCTCTTTGTCCTGGTCTCTTTCCCTCCTCTTTGTCCTTGTCTCTTTCCCTCCTCTTTGTCCTGGTCTCTTTCCCTCCTCTTTGTCCTTGTCTCTTTCTCTCCTCTTTGTCCTTGTCTCTTTCCCTCCTCTTTGTCCTTGTCTCTTTCCCTCCTCTTTGTCCTTGTCTCTTTCTCTCCTCTTTGTCCTGGTCTCTTTCCCTCCTCTTTGTCCTTGTCTCTTTCTCTCCTCTTTGTCCTGGTCTCTTTCCCTCCTCTTTGTCCTTGTCTCTTTCCCTCCTCTTTGTCCTGGTCTCTTTCCCTCCTCTTTGTCCTTGTCTCTTTCCCTCCTCTTTGTCCTTGTCTCTTTCTCTCCTCTTTGTCCTGGTCTCTTTCCCTCCTCTTTGTCCTTGTCTCTTTCCCTCCTCTTTGTCCTGGTCTCTTTCCCTCCTCTTTGTCCTTGTCTCTTTCCCTCCTCTTTGTCCTTGTCTCTTTCTCTCCTCTTTGTCCTGGTCTCTTTCCCTCCTCTTTGTCCTTGTCTCTTTCCCTCCTCTTTGTCCTTGTCTCTTTCCCTCCTCTTTGTCCTGGTCTCTTTCCCTCCTCTTTGTCCTTGTCTCTTTCCCTCCTCTTTGTCCTTGTCTCTTTCTCTCCTCTTTGTCCTTGTCTCTTTCCCTCCTCTTTGTCCTGGTCTCTTTCCCTCCTCTTTGTCCTTGTCTCTTTCTCTCCTCTTTGTCCTTGTCTCTTTCCCTCCTCTTTGTCCTTGTCTCTTTCCCTCCTCTTTGTCCTTGTCTCTTTCCCTCCTCTTTGTCCTTGTCTCTTTCCCTCCTCTTTGTCCTTGTCTCTTTCCCTCCTCTTTGTCCTTGTCTCTTTCCCTCCTCTTTGTCCTGGTCTCTTTCCCTCCTCTTTGTCCTTGTCTCTTTCCCTCCTCTTTGTCCTGGTCTCTTTCCCTCCTCTTTGTCCTTGTCTCTTTCCCTCCTCTTTGTCCTTGTCTCTTTCCCTCCTCTTTGTCCTTGTCTCTTTCTCTCCTCTTTGTCCTTGTCTCTTTCCCTCCTCTTTGTCCTTGTCTCTTTCCCTCCTCTTTGTCCTGGTCTCTTTCCCTCCTCTTTGTCCTTGTCTCTTTCCCTCCTCTTTGTCCTGGTCTCTTTCCCTCCTCTTTGTCCTTGTCTCTTTCCCTCCTCTTTGTCCTTGTCTCTTTCCCTCCTCTTTGTCCTTGTCTCTTTCCCTCCTCTTTGTCCTTGTCTCTTTCTCTCCTCTTTGTCCTTGTCTCTTTCCCTCCTCTTTGTCCTTGTCTCTTTCCCTCCTCTTTGTCCTGGTCTCTTTCCCTCCTCTTTGTCCTTGTCTCTTTCCCTCCTCTTTGTCCTGGTCTCTTTCCCTCCTCTTTGTCCTTGTCTCTTTCCCTCCTCTTTGTCCTTGTCTCTTTCCCTCCTCTTTGTCCTTGTCTCTTTCCCTCCTCTTTGTCCTTGTCTCTTTCCCTCCTCTTTGTCCTTGTCTCTTTCTCTCCTCTTTGTCCTTGTCTCTTTCCCTCCTCTTTGTCCTTGTCTCTTTCCCTCCTCTTTGTCCTTGTCTCTTTCCCTCCTCTTTGTCCTTGTCTCTTTCCCTCCTCTTTGTCCTTGTCTCTTTCCCTCCTCTTTGTCCTTGTCTCTTTCCCTCCTCTTTGTCCTTGTCTCTTTCCCTCCTCTTTGTCCTTGTCTCTTTCCCTCCTCTTTGTCCTTGTCTCTTTCCCTCCTCTTTGTCCTTGTCTCTTTCCCTCCTCTTTGTCCTTGTCTCTTTCCCTCCTCTTTGTCCTTGTCTCTTTCCCTCCTCTTTGTCCTTGTCTCTTTCCCTCCTCTTTGTCCTTGTCTCTTTCCCTCCTCTTTGTCCTTGTCTCTTTCCCTCCTCTTTGTCCTTGTCTCTTTCCCTCCTCTTTGTCCTTGTCTCTTTCCCTCCTCTTTGTCCTTGTCTCTTTCTCTCCTCTTTGTCCTTGTCTCTTTCCCTCCTCTTTGTCCTTGTCTCTTTCCCTCCTCTTTGTCCTTGTCTCTTTCCCTCCTCTTTGTCCTTGTCTCTTTCCCTCCTCTTTGTCCTTGTCTCTTTCCCCCCTCTTTGTCCTTGTCTCTTTCCCCCCTCTTTGTCCTTGTCTCTTTCCCTCCTCTTTGTCCTTGTCTCTTTCCCTCCTCTTTGTCCTTGTCTCTTTCCCTCCTCTTTGTCCTTGTCTCTTTCCCTCCTCTTTGTCCTTGTCTCTTTCCCTCCTCTTTGTCCTTGTCTCTTTCCCTCCTCTTTGTCCTTGTCTCTTTCCCTCCTCTTTGTCCTTGTCTCTTTCCCTCCTCTTTGTCCTTGTCTCTTTCCCTCCTCTTTGTCCTTGTCTCTTTCCCTCCTCTTTGTCCTTGTCTCTTTCCCTCCTCTTTGTCCTTGTCTCTTTCTCTCCTCTTTGTCCTTGTCTCTTTCCCTCCTCTTTGTCCTTGTCTCTTTCCCTCCTCTTTGTCCTTGTCTCTTTCCCTCCTCTTTGTCCTTGTCTCTTTCCCTCCTCTTTGTCCTTGTCTCTTTCCCCCCTCTTTGTCCTTGTCTCTTTCCCTCCTCTTTGTCCTTGTCTCTTTCCCTCCTCTTTGTCCTTGTCTCTTTCCCTCCTCTTTGTCCTTGTCTCTTTCCCTCCTCTTTGTCCTTGTCTCTTTCCCTCCTCTTTGTCCTTGTCTCTTTCCCTCCTCTTTGTCCTTGTCTCTTTCCCTCCTCTTTGTCCTTGTCTCTTTCCCTCCTCTTTGTCCTTGTCTCTTTCCCCCCTCTTTGTCCTTGTCTCTTTCCCTCCTCTTTGTCCTTGTCTCTTTCCCTCCTCTTTGTCCTTGTCTCTTTCCCTCCTCTTTGTCCTTGTCTCTTTCCCTCCTCTTTGTCCTTGTCTCTTTCCCTCCTCTTTGTCCTTGTCTCTTTCCCTCCTCTTTGTCCTTGTCTCTTTCCCTCCTCTTTGTCCTTGTCTCTTTCCCTCCTCTTTGTCCTTGTCTCTTTCCCTCCTCTTTGTCCTTGTCTCTTTCCCTCCTCTTTGTCCTTGTCTCTTTCCCTCCTCTTTGTCCTTGTCTCTTTCCCTCCTCTTTGTCCTTGTCTCTTTCCCTCCTCTTTGTCCTTGTCTCTTTCCCTCCTCTTTGTCCTTGTCTCTTTCCCTCCTCTTTGTCCTTGTCTCTTTCCCTCCTCTTTGTCCTTGTCTCTTTCCCTCCTCTTTGTCCTTGTCTCTTTCTCTCCTCTTTGTCCTTGTCTCTTTCCCTCCTCTTTGTCCTTGTCTCTTTCCCCCCTCTTTGTCCTTGTCTCTTTCCCTCCTCTTTGTCCTTGTCTCTTTCCCTCCTCTTTGTCCTTGTCTCTTTCCCTCCTCTTTGTCCTTGTCTCTTTCCCTCCTCTTTGTCCTTCTTTCTACACATCTGCTGTGTTTTCCTTTCCTATTTTTCTTTGTCCTTCCACTTCATTGTCCTTTATTCTACACATCGTGTCTCATTATTGTTCATGTTTTTCTCTTTCCTCTTCATTATTCTGTTCTTCACCCCGCCTGTCTTTTGTCTTTCCTATTTTCCTTTCTCTCATCACATTGTCTCTCATTGTTGTCCCTTTTTATAATTCTCTTTTCTTCACATCGTCTCATTGTTTTTTGTTCCTATTTTTCTTTCTTCTTTACCATTCTCTCTTCTTTAATTCATCTCCGTTTGTTCCTCTTTTTCTTTTTATCCTTCTATCTTCACATCGTCTCTTAATGTTTGTTGTTCCTCTTTTTTCTCTCTTGATCATCCTCTCTTCACATTTTCTCATTGTTTCTTGTACCTCTTTTTCTCTATCATTCTCTTCTTCACAATTTGTTGTTCCTCTTTCTCTCTCTTTATCATTCTCTCTTCTTCACATTGGCTCTCATTGTTTGCCATTTTCTTTTTCGCTTATTTCCAAAACATTTCCCCCATTTCACACCCAACCGTCACCAGGTACCTATTTATCTTCTTTTTCAGAATCCTCATTTTCCTCACCCACCTGGACTCTCTATCTTTTTTTTCTTTTTTTTTTTTTTTTTACACTTCACCCTTTTAAATTTTCTTTCTCTATCAGTTAACATTCTTAAATCATCACCCACCGATAATTGCTTTCTCTCTTTTTCATCTCCCTCCCTCTCTCCTCCTCTGATACGATACACCGGAACGGCCCTTTAGCACCGCCACCCTCTTCCCTCCTCACTCAAATTAATGTGCAATTTCCTGTTTTGTCAGCTGAGCGAGAACCTTTACCAGAAAAAGACATTTCAAATTAGATTCACAAAGCTGTTTGTTTCTCCAAATGCTTTTGTCTAAGAAGGAGAGGAAGAGGGATAAGGATTAGGAAAGGTAGATATTTATAGCCCCTTTTAAACCATTATACCCTATGAGTGCTTTAAAGTACAAATTAAGCAACATTATTCCTCACTTAACGGCCGAGTTCTATTCCAACGAGCTGGTCGCTAAACAAGCTGAGTTAGTCGCTAAGTACCTGACAACTATTTCATTCGTGCTACGTGGGTAATGTTTGTGTCAACCGGCTTCATATAGGGTTAATAATGTCACTTTTGCATGATTTGTAACACTTCTAACTTATTTCTAAACTAGAAAGATCCGTGAAAATTTCACGGCTTTCCTATTTTAAATTTCTGATGAATCTTAATTCTTAAGTTAATGATTGAATAAGCCCTTGTCTAGTTCTACGACAGTAAAATATCCATAGAAATTCCTCTATCATATTTGAGCTTATCAACTTTAACAAAATATTGTAATAAAAATCATAAATATGAATGCTGGTTGCTATTTTAAGAAGTGGGTACAAATAAAAAGATTTAAAATTTGACAACTTTTTCATTCTATCTTTCCTTTCTTTTTTTCTCACTGAAACCAAGTTGTGTTTTTATTCCTCCCTCATTTCTCCACCTCTTTCCACACAATCAAAATGGAATAGTTCATTATTATATTTATTAATTTTTCATTTTCAAGAAACAAAAAAAGAACCCCCCCCCCAAAAAAAAAACAATCACCTTCGTTGGATTTTTTTTTGTTTTTAAATTCTATATGATTTAATAGCTGGTCATAAGTCAGGAGTTCTTTAGAATTTATGGCACCTGACAGAGCATTTCCTGCCTACCAACAGCATTGCTGTTACTAACCTCCATGAATAACATGGCTGATTTGAAGTGGAAAGATTATATTAAGTCCATTGCTAGGTCTGCTGCTAAGAAAATTGGTTCACTGTTCCATGCAAGACATTTTTTTCTCTCCTGAATCCATCTTACATATTTATAAATCTACCATTCATCCATGACTTTATATTGCTGCCCCATATGGTTCAGTCCTCCTGCTGTATATTTAGAAATTCTTAATAAAATCCAAAGAATTGGAAATATTATTGGCCCTGGCCTTGCATCTTGGCTTTAGTCACTTTCTCACTGCTATAATGTAACTCCCCTGTGCCTTTTCTATAAATACTTTCACGGTAATTGTTCCGATAATCTCTTCATTATGGTACCTAAACTCTATGAATTTAAGCACAGTACTAGATTGGCAGACAGGTCTCATCAATTCATAGTTGAATTGGCTAGATGCAACCATAAGTTGTGTGCTAAGTTTCTTTTCTTGCACTTGTGGAATTCTTTTCCATCTCCAAGCTTTCCAACCAACTTTGAATTTTTTAAAATTTAAATATATATATCATTATCTGCTGTCCTCTTGATTACTCTTCTATCGTCCTCATGCCTTAATAATGTTTGTTCCTTTTTTTCTTGTTCTTTCCCACTCGGCAACCCCTTGTGTCTTAGGGGCTTTACTGCCTTGCACAGTGTGATATGATTAAAATAAAAATGTTATTAAATGAGGAGTAACTGCATAATACACAGTAATCAAATTAATTCTGTAAAAGTTTACTTCCATTTCGCCTTATGTAAAAAATTATTTTGAAGGTTAGATAAATACTCTGATATCTATTTACATTTATTGTTAATATTCAAATTTGCTGTGTTCAAAATTCAACCCAAATTTTATTTCAAACTAACAGATATTTAAAGGAAAAACTTTTTTTCATAAATACTAATTTTTATTAATTATATATTTTCCTATTTTATAAAAAAAAGTTATAAGAAAATGAAAAAAAACATTTTTCTATTCTATTTAAGAGTGCTGAAAAATTCTTGGTTAACCCACTTCCAAATTTTTAGAAGGGTTACTTGGTCAGGTCAAGAACTTTTCAGTACCTCTTGTAAAACATATTTTAAAAAGACATTTGAAGAATGCTTTCCAAAAGCAAAACAATGTATTAAGAAACAGGAAAATTTCATTAGGAACAAAGAAAAGTGCTGAACTGCTATGTAATATCAGTTCTCCTGAATGCTGGTCTGTCCAGGGTAAGACAATAAACTACATTCAACAGCAAGGCCTCTGATCAGGATGTTTTTAAGAGTGTGGAACCACCTTAATTGCTGGTGTTCCCAGGTCCAACCTGACCTGGGATGGTAGCAACTGTTAGGATCCCTGCTATGAGCAAATAGTTAACCCCAAAACTGAGGTAAAAAGCATTATGAAAGTGTAAAAATTGGTTTTAAATACCAGAAATATTTTGTAAAAAATTATTTCCAGAAATAAATTTTTGAAGGAAAAAAAAAAAAAAGAAAATATTACCAGCAATATGTTGAGCTTGTGTAAATAAATGGATGACAGAAATTGGAAGGATAGTAAAAACCAACATTGCTAAGGGCTACAAAGGATAGGAAGTTATGGAGAGCCATGATAATCCACGTCTTGAAAGGACATGGCACATGCACTTCATTGCATTGCATTCTGACTTTGTCATAAAGATTAAGTTTTTAAGTCATCTTCCTTTTCATAATACTAATAGAGTAATATCTGGAAACTTGTCTGATTGAGATAAATATTATAAATCATATCTACCTTATGGGATTTAAAATAATTTATCAAGAAAACTAAATTGGACTAAAATTTTATGCCTATATCATGTACTTGATAAATCTACGATACGGACAAATCTTGTATGTTTGTCTCATGATGCCAGACTCGTTCAGACATATCTAAACTGTTAGCTGATAGCAGTTGCTTTCACAGATCAATGGTTAAAAATTGGCATTGAGATAAATGAAGCCAGGATCACTCCTCTTTAAGCCTCTTAAACTCTTGTTACACAATCAATGATAACAAGAACCACATCACTTGAGGACTTCCAACAACAGCAACTACTAAAATTAATAGCACATGAAATATAAAGAGAAAAGAATGACATAATCAAGGTGTTGGCATTGCACACCATTGCAAACAAAAGTTTAGGAAAGAAACCCTCATTGGTACTGAAAAGAGCAATAACAGCTACTGGACATTATCTACATCAGATAAGAGCAGAATTGGTTAGTGAATTTAGTGGTATAGTAATTTTGGGTTCAATGCTTTGGCTTGTTAGTACAGACACTCAGTGGAAACTAGGCATTACTAAAAAGAACAAGATGAGTCTATCTATAAATAGAGAGATTAGAATGAGAACAATCTATAACTGCAGTTCAAATAAACGGTTCAGTTCCAAATTCCGTGGTGATAATCCGGATTGATAGACACCCGGAAAAGGTTGGAGAGCAAAATAGACAAAATGCCTAAAAACAAAGTGGATGAGGACATTAGTCTGAATGGAAATAATATAAATAATTTTTGTATCTTTCTTATTTCAAAACATTTCAGCAGCTTTACTCTACAGCCTTCCTTGGATATCTTATTTGGTAACACTCTAGAAAAGTAAAATATATAATAAAACAGTATATTTATTAATTCAGAAAAATTAATGCAATATCTGACAAGACCTGGTATCTTGGCTTCAGTCACTTTCCCACTGGGGTAATGTAGCTTCCCTGTGCCTTTTCTATAAATATTTTCATGGTAATTGTTCCATTAAGCCTTCTTCTATGGTACCTACAATTTATGAATTTAAGCACAGTACTAGATTAGCCACAAGGTCTCATCATTTTACAGTTGAACTGAAACCGTAAGTTCTATGCTAACAGTTTCTTCTCTTGCACTTCTTAATTGTGGAACTCTTTTCTGGCCTTTTGCTTTTCAGTTAACTTTCTTCAAAAAGGTAAATGCGATGTCATCTGAATTCCTGTTCTTTTATTGTTCTCTCTCCTTAATGTTTTTCTTTTTTTCATTTTCTTTCACACTCAGTAAACCCTTGCATCTTAGCAGATTTATTGCCTTGCTTGGGGTGAAATGATTAAAAAAGAAAAAGAACAAAAAACAACTAAGTAACATACTTAATGAACAGCAGAACAGGGATAAAAAGGGATGGTAAAAAAGATGACAAGTTCTGGGAGGATGAAATCATGAAGTTGCCACAAAGATAGTAAAATGTAGTAGAACAAAATGGCCGACATGTAGCTGATTGATTTATTTATTTTCTATGACTTACCAACTCATTTCAGGTTATTTAAGTTTAGTGATACAAGTCTTACTAATTATCTCATATCTGGAAGGAGAAGAGGTAGCTTCATACTATTCCCAAGGGTATTTGTATATAACGAACCTGACAGGAATTGGAATTTGACTCTCCGATTAACAATTCTGAGCTGTTATCCATTATACCACCTGAACATCCAAGTTTACAGCACCTGGTATTCCCAAGTAGTCACCCATCTGACTGAATCTAAAGAGAACATGCTACCTCATCGATGATAACTTACCAGTTTGCCATTATTGTCTTTTAAGCTTGCTGAATATTGTGGTGGAGGTTTACAGATGTCCTGCTCCTTCTTCGTGTGTCACACTTGTCCGGTCACTTTTAAACTTCTCAATCCACTCATACATTATTTCTACGCAGTAGTGCACTGTTACTGTATTATGTTAAAAGCCTCCAATGAATTTCAGCCTCTGACACACTTTTCAACCATGAGAAATCAAATCATTGTCCTTTGTTCCTTCTTGGTGCACACTGCTAGCAAAGCGGCCATGTTTGCACTGTAACAGCAGCAAGAAAACTGGCATGATTTAGCTGAAGCATTCAAATCATGTGACCACAATAGTACCAACTACGAGCACCCATGAGCAGAAGGCAGTTTGACAAACCTAAAGATATGTTATGGTTAAAGAGTGATTAATTTTTTACTTACCCTTGCATCTAAATATTGTCTTTGAAATTCACTTAAACGAATGCTACAAACTTTTGTTCCAACCCAATATGGAAAATTGTTTACTACAATGTGAAGCAAAAAAGGGCCTGGGTGGGGTAAAAAGAAATGAGCCAATATTAACCTTTCCAGAAGACAGTCTGCATCTGAAGAAGGTATGCAGAGTATCTGCTGGATTGGAAGGGCATTGTGTATTATGAACTCCTGCAAAATCAGACATTGGCTTCAGACAACTAATATTATGAATTGGACTGATTAAAGAGTGGGGGGGGGGATAAATTGTTCTAGTTCCATGTGCCATACCTCTTCCAGATATCTCAGTATCAGTTATTTCTTTTTAACTCAACTCTCCAAGTTAACTTCTACTGTAACCAGGTATTGAACTCACAACTCTCTAGGTCAAATCACTGAATTACTTCAACCAACGCTTATCCACTGGACCATGTATCCTCATGGAAGGCTGGAGCGTACAACGGCTGAAATGTTGTGAATATGGCAACATAGATGCGGATAGCAGTCTGAAAATTGTAAATAGTGTAAATAAATATATTATAATAATATAATTAGATAAACAGAAATATTAATGTAATTGAATGAATGAATGAATGAAAATATATATATATATATATATATATATATATATATATATATATATATATATAGATATATATATATATCTATGTCTGTGAGAAATCGTGCCTAAAGATATCTCTAATTTATTTCTGTCATCTTTTACTCATGTAAATACCTTTCTTCATATGATTTTATACATCTTCAAGATAATTGAATTCATCCTTCAAATTTGCATATTAAGGTAAATTTCCTCTCTGCCTTTTGTCTTTCTTTTTTCTTACCTTTGTTTTCTTTTCTTCCTAAAACGTTTCATTAATTAAATTTTGCTTCATTTAATTATCTAATTATCACATAATCAAGATATTTAAGATGGCTCTCTTCTTAAAGAATGCATAACTCATTTTTTATCATTTGCTTATGTTACAGGATCGTTTGGAAGAAAGATTTATTCTCATATTTGTATTTCTCCTGTTATGGGCATTATTAGATCCATGATAAAATAATACCGATATTTCCTGGATGGAATGGAATGACTGAGAGGAAAAAGAATGACAAACATGCTTTGGTCTCAGAGTGACTTCTAGAATACTAAAACATACACAAAATCATATATATGCACGTGTCCCACACAAAGAACAATATATCACGAATATCTACACACCAAAGCAAAGTGTAAGGAGAAACAAAAAGGTCTTACATATATGGTGATACTCCTGTATCTAGAGAAGCAATCTTTAGGATTCAAATTAGCTGGATTCATCTATGTCCCAGGCAAAGACATAGATGAAAACCGAAGATTCGGTGTTTCCCATTTGTGGAATATGTCCTCGCCCGAGACATATTCCACAAACTGGAAACGGCGAATCTTCGGTTTTCCCAAATTTCTGACTGTAAGCCGGAATTTCATTCTATATCGGGGAAAGATATATTCCCAAAGGGAAATGGCACCATGGACTTGTAAGCTGCTGGGGAGGCAGATTTAGCTTCAGCCTGTGCTCCTTGGCGCTGTCTAAAAGAAAGCAACCTCACCGTTTGGTTGCTATAAACATACTGAAAAATGACTGCTGTTTTGGTCACTGTATGGAATGACGTTATTAAGCGGGCGTCATAAGACCCACATGACTTATCTCCACCAAAGGGAGATAACCGACTTTTGTAGCCTTGCACTTCCTTAAAAGTTTGACTTGGAACTTAAATTTAACTTTTTTTTTTTTTTCATTATTGGTTTCTGGTTTCTTTTTTTTCTTTCTTCTCTCTTTTCTTTCTTTTCTCTTTTCTTTCTTTTCTCTTTTCTTTCTTTTCTCTTTTCTTTCTTCTCTCTTTTCTTTCTTCTCTCTTTTCTTTCTTCTCTCTTTTCTTTCTTCTCTCTTTTCTTTCTTTTCTCTTTTGTCAGATGATACTGACTTATATATTTTATATTCATGTGTAAGCGACAATTTCAAGATCAAATTGTGAGTTTTAACCGCAGGTATCAGCCGTTGTATTTTCAACGAGGCTCTTTGCATCGAAAATTTAATGGGATAAAGTCTCACTCTTCTTTCCTCAAATGTAACTTGTATATTCCTTGTTCTTGTTTTTCTTGTTCTGTCCCTTCAGGGTGTTGGGTGTTGGCAATCATGGCACTCCACAATTTCCTGTCCTTTGTAGCAATTAATAAATATTCTCTTTTTGCTATCACTCATAAACATGGTTCCACACTCAAGCTCGTTAGGTAGCTTATGTATAGTTTTCCTATATCTCTCTTGCCTTCTATCTGACCTGTGAGTATCAAATTTTCCAAGCCGCCTTTCCTCATTCTGCACCCTAGAAATTACAACTGCCTCTGTCTGATAAGTATAAGTGTCCTTTTTGTTTCTATTTTCTCTAAAATTTTGTTGTTGCTCATGTTTGGTCCATGTTATGCTCAGCATCCTTCTGTAGAACCACATTTTTGTTGCTTCATCTGTAATGAGTTTGTCTAGCACTCACTGTCACATCGGACTGATATTACATAACAGTTCAGTACTATTTTTTGTTTCTAATGAAATTAAGAGGCCACCTAGGTGGATGATTGCAGTCTCCAGTATGAACTAGACTAATGGCTGCCTATAAACTCAAAGATCTACTGGAGTAATTTACCTATAAACTCAAAGATTGATGCCTGCCTATTGCATTGAGGATATACTGCCTGTGTCCTTGAGGATAGGCTGAACTCCTGATCTTAACATCTTTTAACCATTATCTTTACTACATAACCCCATAAACTGCACTTGCCTTTTCTTACGCTTATACAACACCATACAGTAAACATCTTGAGTCAGTCTTGGGTCTCTTATTGGTTGAATATTAATAAATAAAAGTCAACACCATAGTAGCTACAAGGCTTGAACACTAAAATAATTAAACTGAAATGGCTATTACCACAGTTTTCTGTCATTTAAATTTTTTTCACCTGAATTAATAAAAAAGGCAGTCTATCTATTAGAAAATGTCCCGGTGACCGATCCATATGACACACTCAAAGCAGCCAGAATAAAGACAATAGGAAAGTTGAAAGAAGCCTTACTACATGAACACTTCAGTAATATGGAGATAGGGTGGGGACAACTACCTGACTATAAAATCACATGGTAATATTAAATGTTTTCTTATAAAGAAACATTTGACATTCATTGACCGAACTTTGCTACACGAATTATACTTTCCTTTACTCCCTGACCATCGGTCTGGGATGGAAGAATATGATAGTATATGTTCTCCTCATCTGTAATGGTAATGGTTCTCGCTATGACACATGGGCTTCATTTGCTTGAGACCATTTTTAACCATTGATCTGTGAAAGCTGAAGCGGTAGTACACAGCTGACAGTTTAGATATTTCTGAACAAGTTTGGTACCATGCTGACATCTATATCAAAGTCTCAATCTGTTGGGGCTGTTTAAGACTTAAACATGATTGAATTGTTCAGGTTAATGTTATGGTTTTGAAGGAAATTGTAGTCTTGGGTGAAACAAAGTGAAAAAAGTTTTCGTGTGACGCATTTTATCCCTTAGGACCTGATCAGACTAAATTTATTTCTGTTGATGCGACTACATATGCGCGTGAATGAGATGCTGGGAATTTTAAATTTAGAATTAAAAAAAAATGGGTATATAATCTAACCAATTCTATTTACATCCTTTTTCTTTCAGTTTCCATCATCTTATTGTGATGACAGAAGATCTGCCAAGAATGGGGATATGGTGTAAGAACCTGGATGCAAATTTACTGTGGCTGAACTAGCAATTAAAACACTTTGTAACAACTTTAATAGGGCTTTTATTTTATTTTTCCTTAGTATTCCATACATACCTAGCAAGGTCGTTGTTATTTTTATATTTCATCAGATTAAAGGTTGTACTATGGCAAAATCTCTTTTTTTTTTTTTTTTTTTTTTTTTTTTTAAATTTTAATTCTTCCTTGGTAGAACTATATACTTTTTCGGCATTTTTTAAAAATTTTACTCTGGCCCTATACACATTTTATTCCATGCAGTTATTGGCAAAAGGACATTTTGTAGAATCCCTACAATTACACATCTTTCCTCCTGTTTTATCTGTTCATTATTTTGCCATTGTGTCGCTTGACACTCTTTGTGTTTGGCATAGCTTATAGCTTGTTTTCATTGTAATTTTCTTAAATACTTCATCCCACATGGAATTTGGGAGGAAGTGCTTATTTAATAATGTAAGAAAAGACTTGCCAATTTTAGATTTTACTTATCGGGTAAGGATGGGTGGTAAATGAAATTATATTTCTTTCTCTTATAATTCTGTTTTCCTTTTCTTTCCTTAGTTCTCTTTATCGGTTTAATGTTTTTAAAAATGAACTTAGCCTTTTTCACTGCTCTATTCAAGGCTTTCTTTTATCCTTTATTTAATTTCTGTGCATAGCTCTTAGGCATATGCTTGATAACTGCTCTTGGGTGGGGCTTGATGTTTCATTAAAGTATAACAAAGCACCATTAGACTTTCTGTAAGGGCAGACACTTTTATTGCTAAGGTCAAATTTCACATCAGAGTATTGAACAACTTTTACATTCTTCTCAACCTTTCTACTGAAGACAAGTTATTTGAATAAGTTAGACAACGTCTTTCTTATAATATCTTTTTCTTTTATTTATCATCACAATTAAACCATCATCCCAATACAGGCCATGGTCTTCAATTATTTATTTTGTAATACTATGGACACCCACATAGAAAGGGCAAAGGTAGTTTTATGTTGATCTCAAGTGTTTGATAGATCAGCAAATTGTTCCTTTTGAAATTCGGTCCTCTAAGCGGCATCGAGAATGGGGGAAGTATAGTGGTGGATGAAGGATTTTTGGAGATAAAGTGGCAAAAATCTGGAAATAGTGTATATTTGGGTGCTGGTTTATATAAGTTCTACTTTGGATTGAGGAGAGTTCTGGTCTGGCTTCTTGCTTTCCAGTCGACTTTGATCTTCAAAAATTTAAATGCAATGTCAATCTTCATATTCTTAATTCTCTTTTATTGTTCTTGCTCCTTAATAGTTTTTTTTCTCATATTCTGTAATACTCACCTTTGCATCTTAGTGGCTTTATTGCTTTGCTTGAGGTGAAAATTTGTTGCTAATTGTCTTTTATTCTTTGGGGCTCATCCTATGTACATTATTAGTTTTATCGCCCTTTATTAATATTTTCGGCAAATACTTAATTCTACTTATGTCATTGTCAGCTATTTTTGGAAATTATTTTTAATATTTTAAAATTTATTTTCAACAATACATAGTCCTTTACAACATCACCGAGTTCATCTATAACTATTATTTTTTAGTCCTAAAAGAATAGTATTTTTTATACTTTCCTTCAGGTAATTATTATTTCTTGAAAGAAAAATAACTCCTTCCAACTCATTCTAGATAGAAATTCTTTTATCTTGTTCAACAAAATAAATATATATTTCTAGTGACAGCAAATAATAAATCATTAAATAACCTCTAACACTTAGTACTCAACTATGTAGAAGTATGACACCGAAATAATTAATAAAAGGAAAATTAAAAGTTCATAAAATTACGTTAAATTATAAATAAGAATGATAATTAACAAATAAAGAAAAAGTGAGGTACAAAAATTGTTAAATAAATATGAAAACTCCCATCATACACTGGAACAGGTGTTTTTGTCTCCAATTAAAACAGAAATAAAATTTCCTCTCTTGGTAGGTGGTTTGACACACCATGTGGCTTCCATCAGTTAAGTAAAAAAAAAAAAAAAAAAAAAAAGAAATCTCTGTATATTATTTATTTGTAATTTATATATTTCCTTTGTGGGGTTGATGATGTCTTTTTTACCCCCCTCCCCAATTTTTGAGCTTTTATAAAATGCTTTAAAAATCCGAAGCTTTCTACTGATCCCTACTAGTATCGTTTTTGTGTGATTGTTTAGCCTGGATGACGGATTGTTGACAAAATCATGATGGTATTTTATTGTTATGAAAGCGTTCTTTTTACTCAATTGTTAGATCTTGTCGGTTTTTAATCTAGGATTATATTTTTGTCATCATTAATAAGATCTACATCATCTTCTGGCACCTTATCATAAAATTTAGTGAACTTGCTGCAAATTTTTGTTTTTGTATTCCCTGGGGCTTATATTTATCATGTACTTTTGGAGATAGATAATTAATTCGTGAAAGGATTGCCTATCTATATCTATCTATATCTATCTATATCTATCTATCTCTATCTCTATCTCTATCTCTATCTCTATCTCTATCTCTATCTCTATCTCTATATCTATATCTATCTCTATATCTATCTCTATATCTATCTCTATATCTATCTCTATATCTATCTCTATATCTATCTATCTCTATATCTATCTATCTCTATATCTATCTATCTCTATATCTCTCTATCTCTATATCTCTCTATCTCTATCTATATCAATATCTATCTATCTATCTATCTATATCTATCTATATCTATCTATCTATATCTATCTATATCTATCTATCTATATCTATCTATATCTATATCTATCTATATCTATCTATCTATATCTATCTATATCTATATCTATCTATCTATCTATATCTATCTATCTATCTATATCTATCTATCTATATCTATCTATCTATATCTATCTATCTATCTATATCTATATCTATATATATCTATATATCTATCTATATCTATATATCTATCTATATCTATATATATCTCTCTCTCCTATCTCTCTCTCCTATCTATAATCGTTTTAAACATTATTTTGGTGGGTATTCATATTTGAGTAGACGCTCTGTTTATTCATATATTTTCGTTTCGCTTTCCAGTCTGCCAAGAGGGACACAGGTTCAAATCCTTCCGGGGAGTGCATATTTTTCTATAATAGGATTATTTGATTGATCAGGTTGGTAGCCAAAAATAAATATACTGCTTAATAAATAAACGGTGTGTCTATTTAAATATGAGCATCCACTAAAAATAATGTTTGAAGTGATAAAAATCTGATTTATAAATAAAACAATTCATTACTTCTTTAGAATATATTCTTGATTTTTATGGCTCATTTTTTTCATAAATGAATTTAAAAAAAAATATAATTGCATTTCACCAATATACATTTCATCACATTTACCACAAAAAATGATATACGGGCAGCAACTTTTTTTTAAACATCTTTTGTTAAATATGGCAGACAAGGAAAATTTAATTTTTATTTAGCTTTTCCAGTGTTTTTTCCGTTTGGTGGGAGTAAGGTAGTACAAATTTTCTATAATATCCATTGTCACAAGCGCTTTCGGCCACTCTAGTCATTTTCAAGGACTTTTGTCTTGGGTATTAGTTTCTCTTCACGTTTTTACTGTTTTAGATATATTTTTTGTGTTATTTTGAATACTAGTAGGGGCGTTTATTCCGAGCCTTTGTGTGTTGAGCATGGGTTGAATTCGAGTAAGTGTCTTTCTATTTAAAAAAAAAATCTTTTAACACACTATTCCCACTATTAAATAAGGTGAGCTTGATAGTGGGGGAAGAGATGTTTAATATACTGGGCCTTTCTTATAGTGAGATGTTTCTAGTAATGTAATTCATTTAGAATTTTTGTGTTTTCAGCCATAATCTTTCTTAAGGGTTCTTGTAAATTGTGGGGAGATGTTTTTTTTATTTTTTATAGCACTTTGATCTGATAAGTGACATGTGAGGTATTTACTCCAGGAGGTGATAGTATGCCTGATATAGGTAATTGATTTGTGACAAGCAACAGTCTTGTACTGGGCAGTGAAATTGATACACTATATTGGTCATTGCTACTTTACAATTGATGTGGTTATTTTGATTAGCCAAAAGGTGTGCAGTTTTACATGTTTTTCGGGAATTACGACAGAAGTATGGTGATTAATTATTTTCGTATAACAAATTTGTCCTGCTTAAAAATTATTGTGCATCTGGTTGCAGTAAAATATATTGATATTTTGTTGTTTGGCATTTTATTACTGGTGTTGTGTATTTTTTGTAAGAATAATTTTTATTTCTTTATCAATGATGAAGTTGTCAAAATTATTTTTGACTAATGTTTGTTTTACTTTTTTTAGTTCATGCAGAAATGTTCTTTGTGAAGAATCTTGGTGAGTTATATTTTTATCATTGTCATTTTATATCTTTCCGAGCATTGGCTATCACAGTTTAGAAGACTATCAATTCATACTGGTGTTTATTTTTTTTATATTGGTAGGTGGTAATTACTTTGGATTACATATATATATATATATATGTCAAGAAAATTCTTAAAAATCCATCTCTATTTTAATTTATTTCATGAATATATTTATATATTCATCTCTTCAGACCAAATAGACCAGTCTGAATATATATATATAAGTGAACATAGAAGTCAACACTTAGAGGCGACAGTCTGTTTCATGCTAGACGCAATCGTTGGTGGCCTGACGATTGTGTCTAGCATGAAACAGACTGTCGCCTCTCAGTGTTGACTTCTAAGTTCACTTTTATATTTACACATGCTCTCTCTGATATTGAGCACTTTATCCCATAAATATAGCACACCTTAAGACTATATATATATATATATATATATATATATATATATATATATATATATATATATATAATATTGATCTGTTACTTTCAGTTCTCTTTGCATTAATGTCCCCCTTGGAATTTATGGTAATTTACCTATGCACGCATGGACTCTCCCAGCTATAAATAGGAGCAGGTACTGCCTTTTGGAGAGAAGTTTCCAGTAGTCAGCTCTGACAGTCGAACTGAACCGTTTCTGTTAATATATTTGTTTAACTCAATTCCTCTCTTGTATCTTTATTTCTGGCCCTAACAGCCACAACAGAATTGTCCCTACAAATTTGGTGGGTGTGTGTATATATATATATATATATATATATATATATATAAAATTTGAATCATATTTATTATTCTTATATTTTTACTTATGTCTTTTATATATAAATGAGAAAATATTAAATACTAACGGGACTTTTCAGGGTCATGGATTATAACACTGAAAATTTAAAAAAAAAAACACCCGTCACAGAAAGCATTTCCGACGGAAAAGAATATATTCAAACGCTGCTCAATATTAAATACAATTTTTTTTTTCAGTAAATAAAAGCTTGAAAAAGAAGTGCACCTAAAATGCCACTTTTATGGAAGCCGTTCTTATAAAAAGGACACTTAAGGATATAGAGAGCATAAGCATAGAACCAGGTCGTCCAGTGCAAACATCCATTTTCTTAGCCTTGATATCCCCCCCCCATCATGCCAATGAGAAACCTAGCATCAAAAGAACTGATTTAAATCTTATCTGATAACAGTAAGAAAGAACTTTTTCAATTTGTCTTTCATTGTACTGGTTTTATTACTTCCAAATCAACTAATTAGAAATGTATCTGACTTGAGAGATTTTAAGCTTACAAGTCGAATTAATACATACAAAAAAAAAAAAGAAGAAATATTAGCAAACAAACTTTAATACATTTATCTTTTATCCCAGCTGCTTAAAAATTTAGAGGGCATGATGTATGTATTGAGGTGGAACAAAAGATTTTTCAATATTGTTTGAAGATGTGATTACGTTTTACATATAACTAAAATCTATGAAATATATAAATATTCTGAAAGGTGACATTTAAAATTTAAAATCTTTTTCTAACAAAATTTAAGGCTTAAAATAATACTATAGTACAATGGTTTTAAAGAATGTTAACCTCTTTCTCGTTTGCTTTTAATTGGTAACAACCAATCTTTTGTGTTTAGAGTTTATGGTTCACATTTTTAACCCATTAATACCCACCATAATCTGGCATTAATTATAATAAATTATAATTAAAATAAGTATAGGTCTTTAAAAAAAAGATCCAGTATTTATTATAGGTTTATAAAAATACAATTTGTTTGTGGATGCTGAATTTTAAAAGTGAAAATGGAAGAAAATGGGATGCATTTTCATTATTTGATTAAAAAAAAAAAACGCTGTAGAAGTAGCAAAAATATATGTGCCGTTTATGGAATTGGTGTCATAGCTGAAAGTACTGTCTGTATTTCGCTAGGTTCAAGAGTGGAAAACTTGATCTGGTAGACCGAGTATTCTGGTAGTCGTTGATAATGACCAAATCAAATGGACATCCGTACATACTACTGAAAGGTTAGGATTAGGGTTAACCCTAACTCTGTAATCATAAAAATTTTTTTAAAAAAAGCTGCTGTCCTGGAAAATTGAATTTCCACCTTTGGTGCTCTAAATATTGTTATCACAGATTTGCAAGTTACATTTTTCTGAGAATTCAGCAACTTATTAGGCTGTGTCTCCGTATTAAAACAACACTTTATAATCCTTGCACCAATGGAGTTATAGAGCAACTACATAGACAACTGAAAACGTATCAATCACTCAAGTTGCATAATAAAATTCCACATTATGTAATAAGTTATTGTATATACGAGGGTCATTCAATGAATAAGGTGAATTTTTCGGTATAAGGACTTCTAATACAGATAGAAGCTTGCTTACTTTTTTTTTTTTTTTTTTCTTTTTTCAACGTAGTCTCACACTTTTCCCATCTGTGCGCAAGCTTCCGTATTACCTCAGCATAAAAATCTATGGACTGATGTCTCAGTCAGTTGCTCACAACACTTTTTACTTCATCGTCACTTTTAAACTTCGTGCCTCTCGTGAACGCTTTCAAGGAACCAAACAGGTGAAAGTCTGAAGGGGCAAGGTCTGGGCTGTAAGGGGGATGAGGGAGCAGTTCCCAGCCCAGCTCGTTGATGGTCTACACCGTTTGGGCTGCTGTGTGAGGCCTTGCATTGTCATGATGCAAGATGACTCATTCTGACTGATAACCCCTGTGTTTGTCCCAACAGATAAGCTCAAAGTCCTTGCAATGTCATTCACTGTCACCCTTCTGTCAGACTGAATGAGGTCATTGACTGATTTGATCACCTCAGGAGACCTCACTTCTGTAGGCCTCCCAGGCCTGTCTTCATCCTCAACACTGCTCCGTCCTTCTTTAAACAATTTAGCCCACTTGTAGACATTTTTTTGGCTGTAACATGTGGCACCATACACAGTTGACATTCTCCTATGAATTTCGACTGGTTTGCACCCTTCAGCAACCAAAAACGTGATAACTGACCGCTGTTCAAACCTGGAGCATGCTTCTTGGTCGGCCATCTTTGTTAATCGCCAAAACTCTGAAAGTTTCTTTTTTTTATCTGCAAAAGAAATTAAATCCATGTGAAAAAGAAATAAAAGGAAAAAAAGAAAAAAAGTAAGCTTCTATCTGTATTAGAAGTGCTCATACCGAAAAATTCACCTTATTTATTGAATGACCCTCGTATTTCTAATAAAAACAAGCAATCTGAAATTCATATTATATATTTAAATAAATATAGATAAAGCAATAGAGATGTTTCCACGGAAGGATGCTGAGAAAACTATGGAGAGATGTGAACAACGATGGGAATGAAAAGGACATTTATGCTTTGAATAACGGATGAAATTTCTGAGAAACATTGGGTAGTAGGGAGTGTAGAATTTGACACTTACAGGACATATTGAAGGCAAGAGGGTTAGAGGAAAACACCTAGTAACCTACCTAACAAGCTTATGCAAATGAGTGAGGAATGGAAGGAACAGGCATTAGAGAGCTACAAAGGACAGATGTGGCAAGCCGTGATTTTCAACGTCGTAAGAGGACATGGCACATAAAAGAAGGAAGATATCTTGAAAATTCTACAGCAGTTAATACAAGTTTTATAATGAAAATATTGACTTGTATCATAAAATCGTATAAAAATCTGCAATTTTATTGGTCCAGACCTGGCATCTCGGCTCCAGTCCCTTTCCCATCACCATAACGTAGTTTCCCTGTGCCATTTCTATAAATACTTTCATGGTCATTGTTCTGATGAAATTTTGTCTATCGTATCTAGACCTTATGAATTTAAGCACAGTTCTAGATTAGTGACAAGGTTATTTTACAATTCAAAGGTTTAGATGTAACCGAAAGTTCTGTGCTAACAGTTTCTTCTCTCATATTTCTCACTTGTGGAACGCTCTTCTGGCTTCTTGCTTTCTTGGCAACTTTGATCTTCAAAAACTTAAATGCAATGTCAATCAGTATCTTATGTCTTAATTCCCGTTCTTTTATTGTTCTCCTTAATAGCATTTTTCTCATATTTTCTAACACTCAGTAACCCCTTGTGTGGGGTAATAAAATAAGCACGTCCCATCTCACCTCTTGCTTGTAACCATCCACTTTAATAAAATAAACATTTTCAGCACTAAAGCTGAATTGGTCAAATAAAGCTTCATCAGGTTAAATTAAAGTTGTTGCTTTATTACACTGTCTTAGTGGCTTTATTGCCTTGCTTGGGGTGAAATGATTAAAAATAATTTGTCATGAAAACAACACCTATATGCTTTGGGCTTGATACAAAAAAACAAAAAAAACACATTTTCA
Organism: Acanthosepion esculentum; assembly: GCA_964036315.1. NCBI lineage: Eukaryota > Metazoa > Mollusca > Cephalopoda > Sepiida > Sepiidae > Acanthosepion > Acanthosepion esculentum. The sequence continues at coordinate 479,142 of OZ038501.1, forward strand.
TAAAAATAAAACCTCAATTTTTTAATTTTTTTTTTATTTAAAATCTAAATGGATTTTATTTATTGAAATCTTTAATTTTTTTCCTTTATCTTTATTTCAGTGCTTTATTTTAAAATTCCATTTCTCATTTGTTTTCTCATGATTTCTTTTAAAAACTGCTTTTTTGCCTTCTTGAGGCCTTTTTATTTTTCTCCTTTCTCTATCTCCATCAAGCATTTTTTATTTTCTCTCTCACAAGTCTCCTATTGCTTATGACTCTTTCTTTCTTTCTTTCACTCAGTCTACAATCATTCTTTTCTACTGTCTTATTGTTTCTCTTTCTTTTCCTTCATCTCTCCACTTCTTTTTTTATCCCTTTCTTTTCCTACTTCTTTGTTTCTCTTTTCTTCTCTCTCTCAGGCCTCTCACTTTCACTTGCTTTCTCTTGTTTCTTTTTCTTGCCTCCCTTTTTTCTTTTCCTCGCTTCTCTCTTCCTTTCTCACATTTCTGTTTCAACTTTGTCTCATCTCTCACTCACCCTTTTTGTCTCTCTCACCAGTGATTATCATTTTTCTTGTCGCTAGCTTTCTCCATTCTCTTTATTTTCATTTGCTTCCTTCTTTCTCTCACTTTTCCTTGTCCTCTATTGTCTTCTTCTTTTACTTGGACACTTCTCTCTGTAAACTTTTTCTTTCTTTCTGTAACATTATTCACTTTACTCTCAGCTTTTTCTCTCACCTCTTGAATCTACTTTCTCTTATTTTTTCTCCATCTCTTCATTCTCATTCTCTCTCTAAATTTCTCTTTATTTCTCACCTTTCTCTCTCTAAATTTCTCTTTATTTCTCACCTTTCTCTCTCTAATTTTCTTTCTTTCTTTACTCTAATTTCTTTATTTTTCTATTTTCTTTTTCTCTACCATCATTTTTATCTTTCTCTATTCTTCAAATTTTCCCTTTTTTTCTCTTCTTTCTCTTTTCCCTTCTTTTCCTTTTCTCTCTTCTATCACTTTCCTTCTTCCTCTTCTATCACTTTCCTTCTTCCTCTTCTATCACTTTCCTTCTTCCTCTTCTATCACTTTCCTTCTTCCTCTTCTTTCCCCTTTCCCTCTTCCTCTTCTTTCCCTCCTCTTTCCCCTTTCCCTCTTCTTTCCCTCCTCTTTCCCCTTTCCCTCCTCTTTCCCTCTTCTTTCCCCTTTCCCTCTTCTTTCCCCTTTCCCTCTTCTTTCCCCTTTCCCTCTTCTTTCCCCTTTCCCTCTTCTTTCCCTCTTCTTTCCCCTTTCCCTCTTCTTTCCCTCCTTTCCCCTTTCCCTCTTCTTTCCCCTCCTCCCTCCCTCTTCTTTCCCCTCCTCCCTCCCTCTTCTTTTCCCTTTCCCCTCATGTGGTTTTGTTTTATTCATTATTAATTATTTGCACATTTTTCTCTCCAATTATTTATCTTTCCAACATGTTGTATTCACTTAGATTCCTTGTGTTTTTAGTCCTTCAATACAAAAACTGGAAATGTAGACTGAATAACTGGAGATTGCATAGTGGTGAGGTGAGAGCGGAATTACAAAGAATTAGAAATGAAAAAGTGAAAAGTGCCGAAAAAAGAAAGCAGTTAAAAATATTATGTTAGAAAATGGGGGAGGTCACTTAAATTCATTGATCCAAAGTAACATATTTTAAAAATCTTCTTGTTCTAAAATCAGGAGGAACACTGAGATGGCAAAAGATGCCTTCCAAAATCTAAGCAAAGTATTAAGAAACAGGAAAATTTCATTAGAAACAAAAGGGTACTGACTTATGAAATAGCAGTCATGCTATATGTTAGTGAAAGCTGGACAATCTTCTCACAGATGAAGAGGTGACTTCAAGCAACAGAAATGTGTTTCTACAGAAGGATGCTGAGAATATCATGGACTGAAAATGTAAGCAATGGCATTTTTAGTGACAATGAAAAGAAAAAGAACAGTTATACTTAGGGAAGAGAGAGTTGAAATTTCTAGGGTGCATAATGAAGAAAGAGGGCTTGGAAAATTGGATACTCACAGGACAGATTAAAGGCAAGAGGGACAGAGATAAATAGTGTGTAACCTACTGAGTAAGCTTGAGTAAATGGATGGCTGTACAGAGTTTAGGAGAGATAGTAAAGAAAATTTATTAAAAGCTACAGAGTACAGGAAAATATGGGGAGCCATGATTGCTAATACCTTGAAAAGACATGGTAAATAAAAGTTTTAGCGTTTTTTTTTCTTTCAATTTTTGTTTTGCAATTTTCCTTTATTTGTTTCTTTTACTTCTTGTATTCTAATTTAGTGATTTTCTTCTATCTCCCTTTCTCCTCCCCTTCTCTCTCCCTGTCCTCCTCCCTCTTTTTGCTTCCTGCTATCCTCCCTCTGCTTTCTATTCTTCATTACTCTCACTTCTGCCTTTCATCATCCTCTTATTTCTCTCCTCCTCCTCCTCCCCCTTATTTCTCTCCTCCTCCCCCTTATTTCTCTCCTCCTCCTCATCCCCCTTATTTCTCTCCTCATCCCTCTAATTTCTCTCCTCCTCCTCATCCCCCTAATTTCTCTCCTCCTCCCCCCTAATTTCTCGCCTCCTCCTCCCCCTAATTTCTCGCCTCCTCCTCCCCCTAATTTCTCGCCCCCCCCCCCAATTTCTCGTCTCCTCCTCCTCCCCCTTCTTTCTCTCCTCCCCCTGCTCTCTTTTTGTTTTTACCCCATTCTTGTACCTTCATCACTCTTGTTCTGCTTGTCTCCTCTTGTCTCTCTTATCCCCCTTGTCCTTTTTAATAATTCTTTCCTCCTTTCATTTCCTTTTTCTCTTTCTTTCTTCAATCCTCTCTTCTTTCTCTTTCTCTCATATTTTCCTCTTTCTCTCTCTCTATCCTCTTCTTTTTTCTTTATCTCTCAACAAATCTCTTTCTCCCTTTTCTTTTTCTTTCTCTCCTCCTCCTTTTTACTTTATCCTTTTTCTTCCTCCTGCTTCTCCCCAACTTTTTTTTTACTTTCTCCACCTTTTTTCTTCAAATTCTCCTTGTTCTTTCTTTTTTTGCTTCCTTTTCATTATTTCTCAGTATTTTTTTCTTCTTTCTCTCTTCTTCAGGTCCTTTCTTTCCCCTAATTTTCCTCTTCTTTCTCTCTTCCTCTCTACACTCTTCTTTTTTTTTTCTCTCAACAATCTTCTTCCCCACTCTCTCATCCCTTTCCTCTCTATCTGGCCTCTTTCTTTTTCCCTTTTCTTTGTCCCCACTTTCATATTTTTTATTACTCTCATCTCTTTTCTCTCTGCTTTTTATTTCTTTATCTCTTGCTCCTCTTCCTTCTCCTTTCAAGCTAATCATTCTTTTTCTATAAATTGTCCCCATTCCTCTTATCTCTATTTTGTTTTTATTCTTCCTCTTCACTTTTCACAAATATAAGTTAACTCTTACATGAATACAGATATGCACACATTAGAATGGTTAATTTACATACTCTGTAGCAAATACCATATTCAACACAAATACTATCCCACCAGCAATACCAACATACTCACACATCTTGAGGATCTCTACAATATATACTTACACACAATCAAAATTATTAAGTATAATACTGCTTGCCTTATATCTAACGAACAATCTTTTTAATAGGATAAAGAAAGGCTTCATTTTTTTTTCTTACGTCATTAATCTAGGTTAATCAAATAATTCTGTTTTGCTTATTTTCTTAGATATGTAATTTTTTTTTATTTAAGTTTCATTTTGAATTGAAAATAGACAGTTTTGAGAAAAGGAAAAAGTTAAAAAAAAAAAAAAAAAATGAAATAAATCCATTGATTGCTTTGAAATTGCAAGAATATATATATATATATATATATATATATATATTGTATGTCTGCCCTAAAAATATATGCACATTTCAGGAAATGAAAAACATGTCTTTTGTTTAGTTATCAAATTGTGATAACTTTCAACAGATGGCATTGCCCTCATGGCTGTAGCATCAACAAGTCCTAAAGGACTTTGTGTATCAAAGATAACAGACTACATTGTTGGCTCTTTAACAAGAAATTAAAAATGCATGTGTAGGAATCCCACTGGAAAATTTGCCCAATGTTTCTCAAGCATTAGTTTGCCATACTAATAAATGTCTGGAAACTAAAGGCCACCATTTTGAGTATTTCATGTGATTGTAGAGACCAAACTTGTATTAATCTTGTGATGTCTGAATAAATTTAGTATTACAATATCTATACAAGTTTTTTCTTTTCTGAAGTGTGTATAGATTTTTTTTGCCAGACTTTTTTTTTTATTTCAGTCAGTTTGGTTTGTGAACTCTGAGATGACTAATGAGACCGATATTGGCTTAAAAGGTCCTTCGACATTGAGGACAGGTTGTTTCTCCTGGGAATTAGGCCTTGGTGGTTGTTGTTTTTCTTTTCAACATCTTTTTTTTCTCTAGTTGAGCTAATTGTTTGGATTCAAAATTGTTGTTCTGTCTCTGACAATGGCTCACCGGAGATTCCTGTCCATTGCAATGGATTTCCTGCTGTTGATGCCGATTTTACATTTCATATTTTGTTTTAGAATGTCCTTGAATCTCTTCTTTTCACCTCCTCTTTTCTGATTTCCTTCTTTGAGTTGGGAGTAAAAGATTTGCTTTGGTTGTCATTCATTCATACCAGATAATCACTCCATCAAAGACGGCTTCAATGCTGGTCACTTTATCTTGTTCCAGTAGGCTGGTGTTAATTCTTCAGTCTTCAGATGTTGTTCAGTTGCAAACCAGTGTGTGTGTTTGTCTGTGGAGATGATTAGACAGTCAGAAATTTATAAACAATGTGTTTCACTGAGAGCATCTGCTCTCTCTGGCTTCCTCAGGTTAAACTTTTGGTGGACTGATTTAAAACCCAACAGACACCAAACAGCTCTAATATATAGAACAAACTGGTAGACACTCTCTGTAGTCTGGATATTGGATGTGAGAAGGTAATTTAATTTGATTTATGGTTCCCACTTATCTCCAGAGATCCCAACACATTTTTCCTCACATACAGTTTTGTCTTTCATTCTAACCTGAAAAAGCCAGAGAGAGAAGATGGTCTTGGTGAAACATGTCATTTATAAATTTTTCATTTTGTTTCATCATTACTTTTGTTTCAGATAATATTCTATATCTTACACACCCGCACACACGTGTTCTTTACTATTCTTAATACAGTGACCTTGCATTGCAATTGAATATTGGTCAAAGCATAGACACTTTTTCACATTTTTCTGTGTGTGAATAGCAATTTCTACCCCACCACAACTATTTTAATCCCCACTTTGATCCAGGACTCAAGAGTATATTTTCTGTAAAAATTTACCAGTGTGTGTCCATGAAACAACCTCATTCAGTAAACCTCTACCTTGAGTGGCTCTTAGGACTTTGTATGAACAATAGCAAAAATAAAGATTGCTTCCCCCTACCCTTTATTCATACCCCTTGTATTTGGGACTCAAGAATATATTCTCCCTATATGTAAAACTCTGTATATATGCGTGTTTATGTGCAGGGCTAGGACTACATCTAAGGCTAAATTAGACAACCACTTAGAGTGGAGAAGAGCAAGTAAAAAGCATATCTGATCTTTGCCAGCAAATTGTGGTTGGTATAAAATCCATTTTCTCGAGTCTCCAGTAGATGTTCTCTGTCACACTGGTGATTAACTTTTTGAAATATTTCATCTCAAGGCATTCTTATTCCAATGCCTCCCCACACACTTGTTTTTATTTCCAAGGAGTTCCAACCTGGACAATATGATAATGTCTTCTGAAATATTCTCCCAATCTTTGTTACATTTTATTCAAATCTGGACTTCATCAATTACTATTGGCCCCTGAGTGATTGTTCAGCCCTGATCCCTCATTTAAATGTGGACTTTACGTACTCATGTATGTATGAGAGAGACTACTTTTTTACCACTGGGGTGGGTGTTTATATATCTATATCAGCCATACCATTTAGTTGCAGTATAAGTCACAAATTGACTTTGTGATTGTTTTGCTGAGACACAAATTGGCCTGAGCAGACAAACATGCTCAGAAGGTGATAAATCACACTGATTTGCAGAGTGTCTTGTCAACACTTGGAATTAAAAATTAATGATAAAGGAAATATATCTTCATGAGTTTCAAATCAACAGCCCCTGTAGAGTGAGAGGCCATGGTTAAATGTAAACAAATGGCAGAACTGCCCAACAAACAGAACTGACAAGTTTGTAATAACAAGAAAAAGAACAGGCCAAAGAATAGTATGAAACAAGTAATATATGTAAGCCAAATTAACTGTGATGAGGCAAAATTTCACAAACTAAGAATTGGAGTTGACACCAGAGGAAATTTGGATAAGCAAACAGTTCTGACTTAAATTGAAGACAGACCAGGACTGAGTCATATGAAACCAAGAACTGGCCTATTTTATTGGTTAAGAAGAAATCCCAGCATGCATTTGTGTACTTCTGCCTATAAATTGGGGGAGGAAAGTGTTTTGCAATCATTCTCATTGGTATTGTAACCAACATTCTTTCATATATATTTTATATATATATATATATATATATGTATGTATGTATAATGATTGAAGACCAGGTAAATATTTCTTTAAAGAAGATTTTAAATAAGGTGCCAAAATAGCAAATGTCTACTTTTACTGGAAACTGTAGAGTGAGTAGCCATGGTTAAAAATAATAACAGAACATCCAAACAGAATTGACAAATTTTGCAAGAAAAAGAAAAGAACAAAGCAAGCAATATATGCAAGGCAAATTAAAAATAACATGGCAAAAAAGGTCTCAATTGGGTTTGACAAACAAGAAAATTTGGATAAGTGAACATAGTGTTCTGACTTCAAGGCAGACAAGGTACTGGGCTGTTTTATTGGCTAGGAAGAAACCCCAGCATACACCTGTGCTTCTGCCTATTAATTGGCGAGGGGCAATTGTTTTGCAGTCATTCCCAACAGCATTGTTTGAATGTTTGTAGTTTAATTTTAGTTTTGCTATTGGGTTCATCCCCTCCCACCTCATTTCATGATTCAATATTTTTATATGAAAAAAGGGAGAAAAGAAGTCATTTGTACAAATGAATTTTCTATGTCATGGTTATTTTAGTAGGCTTCCTGTGAGTATGCAGTATTGTGGTGTACAGTGGATTGAATGGTGATGGATGAGTTCTTGTGATGAATGCGCAAATTGTAATGAATGAATGGGTCGTGAATCAGATTAACTAGGATTAGGATATTTAGTGAAGACCAGTCTCATACCACTTCCCCTTCAGCCTTGTGATAAAATTATATGAAAAATACAATAAATAAACATTCCCAACATGATTGGAACCAACAGCCTCACTAGCAATGTATTTTTTTTTTTAAACATCTTCACTCAGGCCATTCTTATTCCAACATCACCTGCTTATTAATATTCTCAAGGAGTTTCAACATGGACAATTCCATAATGTGAGTTCTGAAATCTCATAGTCCTTATGTGTTTGTTTACCATAATTGAGATGACTTTGCATTGCAATCTTAATAGACATACATGGTTGACTTGACTGTCATGATCTTGCATTTCAATAGAGTGCATAAACACTTTTGTAATCATTCACATTTTTTTATATATAAATAACAATTTTAGCACTTCTTCCAACCACTCCCAATATTCCAGTCCTCCTATGTATTGGGGACTCAAGAGAATATTATATATATATATATATATATATATATATGTCATCAACAGACCGACTGTTTCACTGTATCACAGCTCTTCAGTGTGGCTAGACATCCGTTTTGCCTTTAGCTAGGATCGAAACCCGGCTGAATTGGCGTCAGTCAGAGATTCTACCCCTAAGCTGTTGGGGCACGGCAGGGATGAAGTTGAATTTAAGTGTATTTATTTTTAGATAAACACACAGTAACTGAGAGGTCCCAATTCGCTTTACCGAAGAGTCATGCTATATTAGCCATAATAGTCACTGTTTACAAACCCACACTTCCTTCCCCAGAGAGCTCAACCAAAATAAATTTTTCAGGAGCATAAAAAATATGGTTTGTGTAGTGAAGAAATCATATTTTAAATCAGTTAATTTATGATATTTATGCTCTGTAAAATACATTAAACACTGTTTTGTAAAAATATCAATTAAGAACACCGGATTATATATCTTATTCTTCTTTGTTTTTATTGTAATATATATATATATATATATATATATATATATATATATAAATAAATCTGTGTGTGTAGGGTTGGCACTACATACAAGGCCAAATTAGGCAGCCACTTATGTCACAGGCATCAAATTGGGTGGAGAGGAGGAAGCAAGAATATAAAAACGTATCTGACCTTATTCTACAAAATGTGGCCAGTATAAAATCCATACTTTTTTGTCCTGAAACTGACATTCTGACCCAAGTATTTCTTAAGGTATTCTAAACTGGATAATTCCATAACATGTCTTCTGAAATATAATCTGTGTTTATATGTTTGCTGGTTAAAATTCAGATGACTTTGCATTGTAATCTTAACACATCTACAAGATCTTTCTCATTCTTAATGCAATGAGCCAGTAATGCAGTCAAATATTGGTCAAAACATAAATACTTTTGTTTTACTCATTCATATATTTTTATGAGTGAATAACAATTATATTTTAATATTTCTCCCACCTTTGTCTTGAATTCAGGACTCAAGGGTATATTGTTCACATATATAAATCTGTGTATCGGGCTGGCACTACATATGAGGCCAAATTAGGCAGCCACTTAGGATATGGGCATCAGAAAGGTGGGGAAATGCAAGCAAGAAAATGAAAAGCATATATGATCTTAGCCTGCAATGTGTGGTTTATACTCTCAAGTTCCAAAACAGACATTCTTATCCAACTGTTTATTAATATTTTCTAGGAGTTCCAGCCTAGTCAGTTCCACAATATATCTTGTGAAATAATCTCTCATTTTTTTTATTTTGTTGGTTAAGAGATGATCTTGCATTGCAAACTTAGCATATAGACATGGTTTTTATTTTCATTCTTAATGTGATGACTTTGCTTTGTAAGAAAACAAAAAGAAAGAAAAAGGAGGAAAGAGGGAAAATAAGAAAAAGGAGGAAAGAGGGAAAATGAGGAAAAGGAGGAAAGAGGGAAAATGAGGAAAAGGAGGAAAGAGGGAAAATGAGGAAAAGGGAAAATAAGAAAAAGGAAGAGGAAAATAACAGAAGGGGAAACAGAAGGGAGAGAAAAAAAATACAAGAAAATAAAATGAATGCTGAGGGATGATCACTAATAAAATTTACAGATGATTTTTATATCCTGTCTGGAATATTCTGTTTCAAAATCAGCTTGAGTTGTCGTTTTCTGTGTGTTGTGTCCCTTCAGGCTGAGGGCGATCATGGCTCTCTACGACTTCTTGTCTCTTCCAGTCTAAGTAAGAGAAAGAAAAAAAAAAAAAACTAATGTAAAATTTATTAACATTTATTGACCTTATTTAAATGGTATTTTTTTCTTTTTAAAAAAAAATTGACTATAAGGCTAAAGGTTAAAAATAATTCTTTTTATTTCTATTGATATTTTTAATTTTATATTTTATTCTTTTTGTTTCCCCCTTTTTTCATGACAATTTTTTTCTTTTTACTTTGTGATATTTTTTGTGAATTATTTCGCAGATGCCAAACAATATTTATAACCCTGATTTTTAAAATATGCCTATTAAAATAGACGACTCACCTAAAAGAAAAGGAAAGAAAAAAAATCTGAAGAAATATTAATGGAAAAGGTTATGAAATCTTAACTTTAAGTACATTATTTTAAATGAGAATTCTCTAGTGCAGTGAAATCAAAGTCGGTACATCGGCTTTGTTACAAGATCAGTAAAAACTCCTTATGGTTTCAGATGTAATTTTTTTTTTTTTTTTTAAATCATAAATAAACTGTCTACCCTCATTACATAACAGTAACTGCTTATTCTGCACTGAACCTGACATGGTGTCAAAAATAAACTCCTTAAGCAAGGATTTTAGTATCAGTGTCTATTTCTTGCTTATTTTAGTTTCTTTTTTTTAGCTCTAAAACCTGTCAAAGATGACACACACATCCAAAGCTATGATTATTAATACTATTATTGTCAGTATGAATAAGGCAGACTTAAGTTAGCTCATCTTTTGAAACATCTTCATCTACTCATCATGTTTATTGGAGTAAGTGCCATTTGATCTTTCCCAATGATCGTGTTCATGCATTTGCAGTTCTAAGGTTAAAAGTTCGATGAAGTCTTGTGTTTTCATAAGAAAAATTAATGCTGAGGTTTCAGACTTTTAATCAAATTCCCATTTACTTTAACTGATTAATAATTTGATTTCACATTTATTTCTTAATAAGAATAGGTGTTTCCATAATTAATTTTATAAGAATATAATAATTATTAGTGGACAATATAAGATATGCCAATGATATTTGTCTGAATTTCTGGGATGAGGAGTTATTATTATTTATTCTATTTATATTTGGATTATTATCCTCATCTTTGTTATTTTTATCAGAAAGTTTCGACCATTATGTTCTCCAGTGTTCTTCTGGTGTATATTGATCTTGTCTACAGGGAATTCCAAACTGAACCCTTTATTTAATATATGGGGGTAGACTTCTCATGCCATTGCTCATGTCTAGGGATATCATCTAGTTTTTATTTTACTTAGCACTGTCCTGTTATTGCTCACGTCTAGGGATATCATCTAGTTTTTATTTTATTTAGCAATGTCCTGTTATTGCTCATGTCTAGGGATATCATCTAGTTTTTATTTTGCTTAGCAATGTCCTGTTATTGCTCATGTCTAGGGATATCATCTAGTTTTTATTTTACTTAGCACTGTCCTGTTATTGCTCATGTCTAGGGATATCATCTAGTTTTTATTTTGCTTAGCAATGTCCTGTTATTGCTCATGTCTAGGGATATCATCTAGTTTTTATTTTACTTAGCACTGTCCTGTTATTGCTCATGTCTAGGGATATCATCTAGTTTTTATTTTACTTAGCACTGTCCTGTTATTGCTCATGTCTAGGGATATCATCTAGTTTTTATTTTACTTAGCACTGTCCTGTTATTGCTCATGTCTAGGGATATCATCTAGTTTTTATTTTATTTAGCAATGTCCTGTTATTGCTCATGTCTAGGGATATCATCTAGTTTTTATTTTACTTAGCACTGTCCTGTTATTCCTCACGTCTAGGGATATCAACTAGTTTTTATTTTACTTAGCAATGTCCTGTTATTGCTCACGTCTAGGGATATCATCTAGTTTTTATTTTACTTAGCAATGTCCTGTTATTGCTCATGTCTAGGGATATCATCTAGTTTTTATTTTACTTAGCACTGTCCTGTTATTGCTCACGTCTAGGGATATCATCTAGTTTTTATTTTACTTAGCACTGTCCTGTTATTGCTCACGTCTAGGGATATCATCTAGTTTTTATTTTACTTAGCACTGTCCTGTTATTGCTCACGTCTAGGGATATCATCTAGTTTTTATTTTACTTAGCACTGTCCTGTTATTGCTCACGTCATAGGGATATCATCTAGTTTTTATTTTACTTAGCACTGTCCTGTTATTGCTCATGTATAGGGATATCATCTAGTTTTTATTTTATTTAGCAATGTCCTGTTATTGCTCATGTCTAGGGATATCATCTAGTTTTTATTTTACTTAGCACTGTCCTGTTATTGCTCATGTCTAGGGATATCATCTAGTTTTTATTTTATTTAGCAATGTCCTGTTATTGCTCATGTCTAGGGATATCATCTAGTTTTTATTTTGCTTAGCAATGTCCTGTTATTGCTCATGTCTAGGGATATCATCTAGTTTTTATTTTACTTAGCACTGTCCTGTTATTGCTCATGTCTAGGGATATCATCTAGTTTTTATTTTATTTAGCAATGTCCTGTTATTGCTCATGTCTAGGGATATCATCTAGTTTTTATTTTACTTAGCACTGTCCTGTTATTCCTCACGCCTAGGGATATCAACTAGTTTTTATTTTACTTAGCAATGTCCTGTTATTGCTCACGTCTAGGGATATCATCTAGTTTTTATTTTACTTAGCAATGTCCTGTTATTGCTCATGTCTAGGGATATCATCTAGTTTTTATTTTACTTAGCACTGTCCTGTTATTGCTCACGTCTAGGGATATCATCTAGTTTTTATTTTACTTAGCACTGTCCTGTTATTGCTCATGTCTAGGGATATCATCTAGTTTTTATTTTACTTAGCACTGTCCTGTTATTGCTCACGTCTAGGGATATCATCTAGTTTTTATTTTACTTAGCACTGTCCTGTTATTGCTCACGTCTAGGGATATCATCTAGTTTTTATTTTACTTAGCACTGTCCTGTTATTGCTCATGTATAGGGATATCATCTAGTTTTTATTTTATTTAGCAATGTCCTGTTATTGCTCATGTCTAGGGATATCATCTAGTTTTTATTTTACTTAGCACTGTCCTGTTATTGCTCATGTCTAGGGATATCATCTAGTTTTTATTTTACTTAGCAATGTCCTGTTATTGCTCATGTCTAGGGATATCATCTAGTTTTTATTTTACTTAGCACTGTCCTGTTATTGCTCATGTCTAGGGATATCATCTAGTTTTTATTTTACTTAGCACTGTCCTGTTATTGCTCATGTCTAGGGATATCATCTAGTTTTTATTTTACTTAGCAATGTCCTGTTATTGCTCATGTCTAGGGATATCATCTAGTTTTTATTTTACTTAGCACTGTCCTGTTATTGCTCACGTCTAGGGATATCATCTAGTTTTTATTTTACTTAGCACTGTCCTGTTATTGCTCACGTCTAGGGATATCATCTAGTTTTTATTTTACTTAGCACTGTCCTGTTATTGCTCATGTCTAGGGATATCATCTAGTTTTTATTTTACTTAGCAATGTCCTGTTATTGCTCATGTCTAGGGATATCATCTAGTTTTTATTTTACTTAGCACTGTCCTGTTATTGCTCATGTCTAGGGATATCATCTAGTTTTTATTTTACTTAGCAATGTCCTGTTTTTGCTCATGTCTAGGGATATCATCTAGTTTTTATTTTACTTAGCACTGTCCTGTTATTGCTCACGTCTAGGGATATCATCTAGTTTTTATTTTATTTAGCAATGTGCTGTTATTGCTCATGTCTAGGGATATCATCTAGTTTTTATTTTACTTAGCACTGTCCTGTTATTGCTCACGTCTAGGGATATCATCTAGTTTTTATTTTATTTAGCAATGTCCTGTTATTGCTCATGTCTAGGGATATCATCTAGTTTTTATTTTGCTTAGCAATGTCCTGTTATTGCTCATGTCTAGGGATATCATCTAGTTTTTATTTTACTTAGCACTGTCCTGTTATTGCTCATGTCTAGGGATATCATCTAGTTTTTATTTTACTTAGCACTGTCCTGTTATTGCTCATGTCTAGGGATATCATCTAGTTTTTATTTTACTTAGCACTGTCCTGTTATTGCTCATGTCTAGGGATATCATCTAGTTTTTATTTTATTTAGCAATGTCCTGTTATTGCTCATGTCTAGGGATATCATCTAGTTTTTATTTTACTTAGCACTGTCCTGTTATTCCTCACGTCTAGGGATATCAACTAGTTTTTATTTTACTTAGCAATGTCCTGTTATTGCTCACGTCTAGGGATATCATCTAGTTTTTATTTTACTTAGCAATGTCCTGTTATTGCTCATGTCTAGGGATATCATCTAGTTTTTATTTTACTTAGCACTGTCCTGTTATTGCTCACGTCTAGGGATATCATCTAGTTTTTATTTTACTTAGCACTGTCCTGTTATTGCTCACGTCTAGGGATATCATCTAGTTTTTATTTTACTTAGCACTGTCCTGTTATTGCTCACGTCTAGGGATATCATCTAGTTTTTATTTTACTTAGCACTGTCCTGTTATTGCTCACGTCATAGGGATATCATCTAGTTTTTATTTTACTTAGCACTGTCCTGTTATTGCTCATGTATAGGGATATCATCTAGTTTTTATTTTATTTAGCAATGTCCTGTTATTGCTCATGTCTAGGGATATCATCTAGTTTTTATTTTACTTAGCACTGTCCTGTTATTGCTCATGTCTAGGGATATCATCTAGTTTTTATTTTATTTAGCAATGTCCTGTTATTGCTCATGTCTAGGGATATCATCTAGTTTTTATTTTGCTTAGCAATGTCCTGTTATTGCTCATGTCTAGGGATATCATCTAGTTTTTATTTTACTTAGCACTGTCCTGTTATTGCTCATGTCTAGGGATATCATCTAGTTTTTATTTTATTTAGCAATGTCCTGTTATTGCTCATGTCTAGGGATATCATCTAGTTTTTATTTTACTTAGCACTGTCCTGTTATTCCTCACGCCTAGGGATATCAACTAGTTTTTATTTTACTTAGCAATGTCCTGTTATTGCTCACGTCTAGGGATATCATCTAGTTTTTATTTTACTTAGCAATGTCCTGTTATTGCTCATGTCTAGGGATATCATCTAGTTTTTATTTTACTTAGCACTGTCCTGTTATTGCTCACGTCTAGGGATATCATCTAGTTTTTATTTTACTTAGCACTGTCCTGTTATTGCTCATGTCTAGGGATATCATCTAGTTTTTATTTTACTTAGCACTGTCCTGTTATTGCTCACGTCTAGGGATATCATCTAGTTTTTATTTTACTTAGCACTGTCCTGTTATTGCTCACGTCTAGGGATATCATCTAGTTTTTATTTTACTTAGCACTGTCCTGTTATTGCTCATGTATAGGGATATCATCTAGTTTTTATTTTATTTAGCAATGTCCTGTTATTGCTCATGTCTAGGGATATCATCTAGTTTTTATTTTACTTAGCACTGTCCTGTTATTGCTCATGTCTAGGGATATCATCTAGTTTTTATTTTACTTAGCAATGTCCTGTTATTGCTCATGTCTAGGGATATCATCTAGTTTTTATTTTACTTAGCACTGTCCTGTTATTGCTCATGTCTAGGGATATCATCTAGTTTTTATTTTACTTAGCACTGTCCTGTTATTGCTCATGTCTAGGGATATCATCTAGTTTTTATTTTACTTAGCAATGTCCTGTTATTGCTCATGTCTAGGGATATCATCTAGTTTTTATTTTACTTAGCACTGTCCTGTTATTGCTCACGTCTAGGGATATCATCTAGTTTTTATTTTACTTAGCACTGTCCTGTTATTGCTCACGTCTAGGGATATCATCTAGTTTTTATTTTACTTAGCACTGTCCTGTTATTGCTCATGTCTAGGGATATCATCTAGTTTTTATTTTACTTAGCAATGTCCTGTTATTGCTCATGTCTAGGGATATCATCTAGTTTTTATTTTACTTAGCACTGTCCTGTTATTGCTCATGTCTAGGGATATCATCTAGTTTTTATTTTACTTAGCAATGTCCTGTTTTTGCTCATGTCTAGGGATATCATCTAGTTTTTATTTTACTTAGCACTGTCCTGTTATTGCTCACGTCTAGGGATATCATCTAGTTTTTATTTTATTTAGCAATGTGCTGTTATTGCTCATGTCTAGGGATATCATCTAGTTTTTATTTTACTTAGCAATGTCCTGTTATTGCTCATGTCTAGGGATATCATCTAGTTTTTATTTTACTTAGCACTGTCCTGTTATTGCTCACGTCTAGGGATATCATCTAGTTTTTATTTTACTTAGCACTGTCCTGTTATTGCTCACGTATAGGGATATCATCTAGTTTTTATTTTACTTAGCACTGTCCTGTTATTGTTCACGTCTAGGGATATCATCCCTTTTTTATTTTACTTAGCACTGTCCTGTTATTGCTCATGTCTAGGGATATCATCTAGTTTTTATTTTATTTAGCAATGTCCTCTTATTGCTCATGTCTAGGGATATCATATAGTTTTTATTTTACTTAGCACTGTCCTGTTATTGCTCATGTCTAGGGATATCATCTAGTTTTTATCTTGCTTAGCACTGTCCTGTTATTGCTCATGTCTAGGGATATCATCTAGTTTTTATTATATTTAGCAATGTCCTGTTATTGCTCAAGTCTAGGGATATCATCTAGTTTTTATTTTACTTAGCACTGTCCTGTTATTGCTCATGTCTAGGGATATCATCTAGTTTTTATTTTATTTAGCAATATCCTGTTATTGCTCACGTCTAGGGATATCATCTAGTTTTTATTTTATTTAGCAATGTCCTGTTATTGCTCATGTCTAGGGATATCATCTAGTTTTTTTTTTACTTAGCACTGTCCTGTTATTGCTCACGTCTAGGGATATCATCTAGTTTTTATTTTACTTAGCACTGTCCTGTTATTGCTCACGTCTAGGGATATCATCTAGTTTTTATTTTACTTAGCACTGTCCTGTTATTGCTCATGTCTAGGGATATCATCTAGTTTTTATTTTACTTAGCAATGTCCTGTTATTGCTCATGTCTAGGGATATCATCTAGTTTTTATTTTACTTAGCACTGTCCTGTTATTGCTCATGTCTAGGGATATCATCTAGTTTTTATTTTACTTAGCAATGTCCTGTTTTTGCTCATGTCTAGGGATATCATCTAGTTTTTATTTTACTTAGCACTGTCCTGTTATTGCTCACGTCTAGGGATATCATCTAGTTTTTATTTTATTTAGCAATGTGCTGTTATTGCTCATGTCTAGGGATATCATCTAGTTTTTATTTTACTTAGCAATGTCCTGTTATTGCTCATGTCTAGGGATATCATCTAGTTTTTATTTTACTTAGCACTGTCCTGTTATTGCTCACGTCTAGGGATATCATCTAGTTTTTATTTTACTTAGCACTGTCCTGTTATTGCTCACGTATAGGGATATCATCTAGTTTTTATTTTACTTAGCACTGTCCTGTTATTGTTCACGTCTAGGGATATCATCCCTTTTTTATTTTACTTAGCACTGTCCTGTTATTGCTCACGTCTAGGGATATCATCTAGTTTTTATTTTACTTAGCACTGTCCTCTTATTGCTCATGTCTAGGGATATCATATAGTTTTTATTTTACTTAGCACTGTCCTGTTATTGCTCATGTCTAGGGATATCATCTAGTTTTTATCTTGCTTAGCACTGTCCTGTTATTGCTCATGTCTAGGGATATCATCTAGTTTTTATTTTATTTAGCAATGTCCTGTTATTGCTCAAGTCTAGGGATATCATCTAGTTTTTATTTTACTTAGCACTGTCCTGTTATTGCTCATGTCTAGGGATATCATCTAGTTTTTATTTTATTTAGCAATATCCTGTTATTGCTCACGTCTAGGGATATCATCTAGTTTTTATTTTATTTAGCAATGTCCTGTTATTGCTCATGTCTAGGGATATCATCTAGTTTTTTTTTTATTTAGCAATGTCCTGTTATTGCTCACGTCTAGGGATATCATCTAGTTTTTATTTTACTTAGCACTGTCCTGTTATTGCTCATGTCTAGGGATATCATCTAGTTTTTATTTTATTTAGCAATGTCCTGTTATTGCTCACGTCTAGGGATATCATCTAGTTTTTATTTTACTTAGCACTGTCCTGTTATTGCTCATGTCTAGGGATATCATGTAGTTTTTATTTTATTTAGCAATGTCCTGTTATTGCTCATGTCTAGGGATATCATCTAGTTTTTATTTTACTTAGCACTGTCCTGTTATTGCTCATGTCTAGGGATATCATCTAGTTTTTATTTCATTTAGCAATGTCCTGTTATTGCTCTCGTCTAGGGATATCATCTAGTTTTTATTTTACTTAGCACTGTCCTGTTATTGCTCATGTCTAGGGATATCATCTAGTTTTTATTTTATTTAGCAATGTCCTGTTATTGCTCATGTCTAGGGATATCATCTAGTTTTTATTTTACTTAGCACTGTCCTGTTATTGCTCACGTCTAGGGATATCATCTAGTTTTTATTTTACTTAGCACTGTCCTGTTATTGCTCATGTCTAGGGATATCATCTAGTTTTTATTTTATTTAGCAATGTCCTGTTATTGCTCATGTCTAGGGATATCATCTAGTTTTTATTTTACTTAGCACTGTCCTGTTATTGCTCACGTCTAGGGATATCATCTAGTTTTTATTTTTCTTAGCACTGTCCTGTTATTGCTCACGTCTAGGGATATCATCTAGTTTTTATTTTACTTAGCAATGTCCTGTTATTGCTCATGTCTAGGGATATCATCTAGTTTTTATTTTACTTAGCAATGTCCTGTTATTGCTCACGTCTAGGGATATCATCTAGTTTTTATTTTACTTAGCACTGTCCTGTTATTGCTCACGTCTAGGGATATCATCTAGTTTTTATTTTATGTGGCACTGTTCAGTTATTGCTCATTCCAGGGATCATAATCACAAACACTGTTACCAAATTCCCAAACCAATGCTTTTACCCACTATGCCATTTTATTGTAGGTTGTGAAGTTAGTGGTTGTTAGTTCAATCCTTCAGTTCAAGCAGTGTGTACTTGCACTCAGTAGTGACGGGCAAGCAATAACTGAGAAGTGCATAACTATAAATGATATGAATAGTGGAAATCTATATACACCTGAGGAAGGCTGGAGAGTACACCGGCTGAAATGTTGTGATAAAAAACAACAAAAGTCCGGATAACTGTAAAAACTATTATGCAAGGCAGTAATGGAAAGCAAGAAGAAAGGACTAACTATTAACTGTAAGATGAGTGCATGGTCATCAGCAAAAGAGACAATCCAAGGTGTGAGCTACATATTGGGGATGTCAAAATTTAACTGTCTGGATAGTGTCATAAAAGACAACGGAAAATGTGAAAAGTGCACAGGTTTAGTGAAAGATACCTTCCAGAAATTAACCAAGGTATTAAGACTTTTTTTCTTTATACTGAAGTTCACTCACTATAAGGCTTAATATCCACTCAATGTACAGGGTTATTGTTAAACTGCTAATGATGAATGTGGTGTGCAATGTAAATAGGAGGAAATGGTAAAAAGTAAGATTATGAGGATAAGGAGGATAGGTAATGTTTGACCCTTGACTTGAAGAGGTTAAGATTTTAGAGATAGGAAAATGTTGTTAGAAACAAAGAAATTAACCACGGTATTAAGACTTTTTTTCTTTATATTAAAGTTTGTTCATTATAAGGCTCGATGGCCACTCAAGGTAGAGAGTTACTGTTAATGATGAATGCTGTGTGAGATATGATTAAAAGAGGAAGTCGTATGAAGTTAATGTTATGAGGATAAGAAGGATAGATAATGATTGGCTCTTGACTTGAAGAGGTTAAGATTGTAGACATAGGAAAATAATGAAAACAAAAGGAAACCGTGAGTAACCTACTTAACAAGTTTATTTGAATGAAGGACGAAACAAAGAGAGATGGTAAAGGGTAAAAAATTACTTAAAGAAAGGAAGTCGTGAAGACCTATGATCGTCTACCACCTGAAAGGAGTTGGTACATAAGACAGGTGGAAAGAAATATATGAATGCATTTTTGATGTCTCTATTAGTGCAACACAGCAAAAACAGCACATTATAGCATAATCTTTGATAGGGCATTTTAATATTTCCTTGCTAAACTTTTTAACTTAATAATTACTTCTCTTATTTTACCTTCACATAAACATTTTAATGTTATCGTTACAGATTTATCTTAAATTAAGGTCCTAAATAGCTTCATACTAGTATATTACTGGTAATAATGTTTCCTGTAGATAGATTTATACTTATGAGTTATAAGGCTTGGTAATAGTTTAAAA
>OZ038501.1:503910-521410 GCA_964036315.1 Acanthosepion esculentum
ACATTAACAATAAAAAAATTTAATCTAACTTACACTTCTTACATATTCTTAACAAATTAACTAAAACAGGACATTTAATGTGAATTTACAAAAATATTCACAACTATTATTTACATTAGTTTTTGTCTTAGCAATTCATCTCTGAAGATGATCTTTGATGAGAATAAAAGTACTTGGGAAAATAAAAAAAAATAACTAAAACTGCGGCATCTTTCTTACTCTGTTTTGTAACAGCACTAAGAAATTGATCCGTGAATTTGAGAGGATTAAAATAAAATACACACATAATATGTCTAGATTATTCAACCAAACATGCTTGAAGAAAAATATATATATATATATATATATATATATATAAATTTCAGATAGAATATATCTACAAAAGGACAATATGAATAAAGATGGAAGAAAACTTACCTCTGCTAAAAATTATTTTAGTTTGGAATAATTTAAATAATAATTTGCATAAAAAGAACATCATTTTCTCACTTTCGTTTATTAGACATTGAATTGATGTCCTCCATAGCTTGACTAGACTTTCCAGTGAACCTGATGAATATTTATGAGCATTGTTAAATTGAAAATTTAGAAAACTAATAACATTTTTCCTCTTGTATATATAAACTAAACATGTTACAAAATAAAGTCCTTGCATTTGCCTTGATAAAGTGGCACCAACCCCTGATCACTGACTTGTGCCTTTTGTCTGACTGAAACATTGAAATGGATAAATTCTATTATTAATTTTTTGACATCTGTCACACTTAAATTTCTAATTCTGACACAAACTCAGTCTATATACCAATGGTGAAAGGTTGTGTTTTTGAAAGTGGGTTTATCAGCAGTACCATGAAAAAATTCCCAAACTTCCTCAATACTTCCTCTTATAGGGACACCTCAGGTACTGAGCAATAAATTCAGCCCCTGTTGGGGTTTGACTTAAGCTTAATAATAGAATATGAGGAAATCTGATATGCATAGCCAAGATGTAGCACATGGCCGGAAGTGCAGATTACCTAGTGAGGATTGAGCTCACTACTCAGTCATAATTGATTTTGCAAGACACCCTTGCAAACCATTACACCTTAAGTTAAAGTACTCATGTTATATATATCTCCAACACCATTACTTGAAAAAACACCAGAAGTTTTGAAACAAAATGGCTATTTTTCTCATGTATTTGTATAATTCTTTTTCTTTTCAGGACAAATCATATAAAAATTGTCCAGGTATTTCCCAAGCACATTTGGCTATACTTTTAGCCGTTATCAAGGATGATTTTAGTTTTATGTTTAACTGAATGTATGTATCTAGAATTACAGGAATGTTTTATTATCCAAACATGGTCAGAACATTGAAAAACATTAAGACAATTTTTAAAAACTTTATACCTTGAAAAGAAAAAACAAATGACATGAACATATGAGCAATATATATATATATATATATATATATATATATATATATATATATAAACTTAACCACAGCACCTTGTCAGTCATTTTCAATGAAACCTATACACACACACACACACACACACACACACACACACACACACGTGTGTGTGTATATATATATATATATAAGAAAAAACCTTTAAAAAAAATCAATAGTCAGTAATAATTTACATTATTCTGACTATTGTCTTCATCTTTGTTACCATATTTATCATGTTTCGGCCGTTGTACACACCAGCCTTCTTCAGGTGGTTGAACCTTTATTTCGCTCGATGAGGTAGACTGTGCCATGTTTAATGGATATCAGTTATCTCCTGTTAATTCTCCTCTTCAAGTTCTCCACCGCCTTAACCAGATATTGAACTCACACTCTTTGGGTCCTGTCACTGGATCGAGCTAACACCTTTATCCACTGTGCCATGTGTCCTTGTGTAAATTTCTGGGTTTTATAAACCCAACCACCGATTTTTACCAGTGCTCATATTGCAATTTTTGTTTATTATTGCATGTTTTTTACCTGAGCTAATATCGCAATTTTTGTTGTTATTATCACTTTTCTCTGGCACTCCTTATTACTGGTACCCATATTGTATTCATTTCTATGCTTGGTCAGCTTAGGAGATTTTTGAGGCCTACCATATGTGCCGATTCCTTAAGTTTATGAATTTTCCAATGATGTTCTTTGTCTATGATTTCAACCTGATTGCACAGAGGGCGGTGATCTCCCTTTTCTCTCCATATGTGGTCAGCCTCGCCTGATTTTTCCACTTCCCCTTGTGTTACAGCTTTCTGGTGTTCTTTAAGCCTTACCTTAAGAGGGCAGCCTGCCTCCCTTTTATATTTCTTTCCACAGCTTCAGGGGATGGCATACACACAGTCTTTAGTCATGTTCTCCTCTATGGGGGGGATCTTACTTGGGAGAGATATCTGTGAAGTGTCGTCCAGCTTTTGAAGGTTGTCCTGATGTTATATGGACTGCAGATTCTTTGTATTTTCTCTGATAACCCCTCCACATAAGGCAGGCAGACTGTTTTCTGAGTGTTGTTGTGCTCCTCTTGTACCCGCCTATCCCAGTTTTTTGGGGCTGCTGCCATGTACCCAGGGTAGTTGTTACATTGTAGGGTACTACTTATACTGACCAATTCTTTATCTAATGTCTCTTGGTCACCACTTATGACTTTTGCTCAATGTTGTAAGCAGCAGACAATCTTTTTCTTTATGCTGTATGGATGGCGGGAGTTGAAATGGAGGTACTGTCTGGTGAATGTCGGTTTGCAGTATACGATCTATATGACTACTATCCCCAAATCACTCAGTCCAGAGCGGCTTGGAGATAGTAGTCATAGCCTGTGGACACACAGTCCTATGGGTAAGGGAAACTCGTATGAGTTCCACCACGGAATATGTGATTGAGCGGCACTATATCAAATCTGATGCCGTTGGTACAGTTGGTTATGACGTTTGCCTCCTATCGTAACTGTTCAGGTTTCAATTCTCAGTAGTGGATACGCACTGCTGATGAGTCCCAAATATAGGACGAAATGGCCATCCAGTGCTTTCTGCATTCTGTTGAGGTTTCTTCTAGACTCGATGAATTACTTAATTATGATTATTTCATTGTATATCCTTTTTGAACAGGCTTCTAATGATCTGGTTTGGAGATAGTAGTCATAGCTCATGGAGGCACAGTCCTATGGGTAAGGGAAACTTTGAGTTCCACCCCGGAATAATATATATATATACACAGGACCCAAAGAGTGCGAGTTCAATGCCTGGTTAAGGAAGTGGAGAACTTTCATAGGGAAAAAATAATAGGAGATAACTGATAACTGACATCCATTAAACATGGCATGCGGAACTAGAATTGTCTACCCCAGTGAGCAAAATAAAGGGTTCAGTTCGACATTCCAACCACCTGAAGAAGGCAGGAGCATACAACGGCCGAAACGTTGTAATGAATATGGCGACAAAGATGAGGACAATAGTTATACATAACAAACTATTTCTAATTCTAACAGTTGAAATATAATCTTTGATAATGGCTAAATGTATAGCTGAAAGCGCTCGGAAAATAAGAACATTCGGACAATTTTTATATAATTTATCCTCTGAAAAGAAAAACTTTTTTAGATCGCACGAGAAATTATATAAAAAACTAAATAAAAGCACCTTGTCAGTCGTTTTTAATGAAATGTGCTTGAAAGAAGGATTGCTGCCTAAATACACAAATATATATATATATATATATATATGTGTGTGTACATTTGCATATCAAACCTTTGCTTATACAGATTTCTGCCCTGTTAAATATTTGGGATATAAAATCTAAAAACAGTTTTGTGTATGGCATCACTTACACACATATAGACACATGTGCTCATGTAGAAAGATTTAAATCATCTAATAAATAAATGATTTATTTATTTAAATAAAGGTGTGGGAATGCTGGGAAGTTTCATTTTTATATACACTTTTGCCACCAGCCATAATTTTCTGCTGTTAAAATATTTGTTGAGAAAATTTATCAATTGATAAAACTTGTGTGTATTTTGTGAGCTTCCTTCAGGCACTAAATAATTGGCCTACTCCCCTACTGCCCAATTTGACTGGATAGGTCTACTTTGATATCATCATCTCTATCTATTAAGCAAGAAAATTAATTTGTACTGGATCAGGATCTGTACTCTTTGTGGTCTTAGTTTTATTATGGGTGTTTATTGAGCTTTTACTTTTCTTTTCCATTTTCTTTTCTCTTTTCTTTTCTTCTCACTTTTTATTGTTTGTTATCCTCCTTTTTGCTTTCTATTTTTTCATCTTTCTTTTTACATTTCTCTTTTCTTTTTCTTCTCTTTCCGCTTTCTTTTCATTTTCTTCTCTTTCCGCTTTCTTTTCATTTTCTTCTCTTTCCGCTTTCTTTTCATTTTCTTCTCTTTCCGCTTTCTTTTCATTTTCTTCTCTTTCCGCTTTCTTTTCTTTTTCTTTCTCTTTCCGCTTTCTTTTCTTTTTCTTCTCTTTCCGCTTTCTTTTCTTTTTCTTCTCTTTCCGCTTTCTTTTCTTTTTCTTCTCTTTCCGCTTTCTTTTCTTTTTCTTCTCTTTCCGCTTTCTTTTCTTTTTCTTCTCTTTCCGCTTTCTTTTCTTTTTCTTCTCTTTCCGCTTTCTTTTCTTTTTCTTCTCTTTCCGCTTTCTTTTCTTTTTCTTCTCTTTCCGCTTTCTTTTCTTTTCTTCTCTTTCCGCTTTCTTTTCTTTTTCTTCTCTTTCCGCTTTCTTTTCTTTTTCTTCTCTTTCCGCTTTCTTTTCTTTTTCTTCTCTTTCCGCTTTCTTTTCTTTTTCTTCTCTTTCCGCTTTCTTTTCTTTTTCTTCTCTTTCCGCTTTCTTTTCTTTTTCTTCTCTTTCCGCTTTCTTTTCTTTTTCTTCTCTTTCCGCTTTCTTTTCTTTTTCTTCTCTTTCCGCTTTCTTTTCTTTTTCTTCTCTTTCCGCTTTCTTTTCTTTTTCTTCTCTTTCCGCTTTCTTTTCTTTTTCTTCTCTTTCCGCTTTCTTTTCTTTTTCTTCTCTTTCCGCTTTCTTTTCTTTTTCTTCTCTTTCCGCTTTCTTTTCTTTTTCTTCTCTTTCCGCTTTCTTTTCTTTTTCTTCTCTTTCCGCTTTCTTTTCTTTTTCTTCTCTTTCCGCTTTCTTTTCTTTTTCTTCTCTTTCCGCTTTCTTTTCTTTTTCTTCTCTTTCCGCTTTCTTTTCTTTTTCTTCTCTTTCCGCTTTCTTTTCTTTTTCTTCTCTTTCCGCTTTCTTTTCTTTTTCTTCTCTTTCCGCTTTCTTTTCTTTTTCTTCTCTTTCCGCTTTCTTTTCTTTTTCTTCTCTTTCCGCTTTCTTTTCTTTTTCTTCTCTTTCCGCTTTCTTTTCTTTTTCTTCTCTTTCCGCTTTCTTTTCTTTTTCTTCTCTTTCCGCTTTCTTTTCTTTTTCTTCTCTTTCCGCTTTCTTTTCTTTTTTCTTCAGTTCTTTTTTTCTTTTCTTTTTCTTCAGTTCTTTTTTTTTCTTTTCTTTTTCTTCAGTTCTTTTTTTTCTTTTCTTTTTCTTCAGTTCTTTTTTTTTTCTTTTCTTTTTCTTCAGTTCTTTTTTTTTCTTTTCTTTTTCTTCAGTTCTTTTTTTTTCTTTTCTTTTTCTTCAGTTCTTTTTTTTTTCTTTTTCTTCAGTTCTTTTTTTTTCTTTTCTTTTTCTTCAGTTCTTTTTTTTTTCTTTTCTTTTTCTTCAGTTCTTTTTTTTTCTTTTCTTTTTCTTCAGTTCTTTTTTTTTCTTTTCTTTTTCTTCAGTTCTTTTTTTTTTCTTTTCTTTTTCTTCAGTTCTTTTTTTTTTCTTTTCTTTTTCTTCAGTTCTTTTTTTTTTCTTTTCTTTTTCTTCAGTTCTTTTTTTTTTCTTTTCTTTTTCTTCAGTTCTTTTTTTTTTCTTTTCTTTTTCTTCAGTTCTTTTTTTTTTCTTTTCTTTTTCTTCAGTTCTTTTTTTTTTCTTTTCTTTTTCTTCAGTTCTTTTTTTTTTCTTTTCTTTTTCTTCAGTTCTTTTTTTTTTCTTTTCTTTTTCTTCAGTTCTTTTTTTTTTCTTTTCTTTTTCTTCAGTTCTTTTTTTTTTCTTTTCTTTTTCTTCAGTTCTTTTTTTTTTCTTTTCTTTTTCTTCAGTTCTTTTTTTTTTCTTTTCTTTTTCTTCAGTTCTTTCCTTTTTCTTTTCTTTTTCTCATATTCTCTTTTCATTTTATTTTTCATTACATTTTCTGACTTCTCTTTTTCTTTTTTCTTTTTTTCATTTTACCTTTTGTTTTCTTTTTTTTCTTTCTTTTGCTGTCTGTTGTTTCTCTTTTTCTTTCTTTTTCATCTTTTCCGTTTTTTGTTTTTACTTTTTTTTTTTTTTTTTTGCTTCATTCTTTTGCAGTTTTAATTTTTTCCCTTTATTTTCTCCTTTTTTTTTCTCTTCTTTTTTTCCTTTAATCTTTTTCTTTTTTTGTTTCTTTCTTAATTCTCTTTTTTTTTTTTACTCTTCACTTTTTCATTCTCGTCATTTTTTTCCTCTTTCTTTTTCTGCGTTCTTTCTTTTTCGGCTTTCAAATTTAAGCACAGTACTAGACTGGCATTGCGATCACATCAATTTACAGTTGATCTGCCTAGATGTAGCTGTAAGTTCTACGCTAACAGTTTCTTTTCAATGTCACTTGCTATCTACTGTCCTCCTGATTACTCTTTTCTCTTCCCGCTTATTATTGTTTGTTTCTAATTCTTTTCCATCCTGTAACCCTTTGTGCTTTAGTGACTTTACTTCCTTGCATGGAGCAATACTGATTAAAATTAAAATAAATCTGGAGCCAGAGTCCCGATGTTCAGCTTTGTTCTGGCCACCCCTGCCATGACACCAGTGCCAACCTTTCCCTTGGACAACATTTGTGGCATGGAGAGGGGAGACATGCTGCATGGGAGACCACTGATCTCACATAAAAACCTACCCAGGCCTGTGCCCTGGAAAGGGCACTCTGTCTCCTCATTGTGAGGGCAAAACACAGGAAACAACAGTCTGCTGATGGGAGGATTCAGAAGGTCCTTCTGTACGAAGAACTGGCTATCAGCTAGGTGGCATGTGGGTGGCCTCATCTTTGCTTGAAGGATGTCTATAAAAGTGACTCACATGGACATTGAAAGGTGGGAAGATTTTACCAACAATTGCTCACAGTGGAGATGTGATTAACACCAAGGACTGGAGCAAGGAGAGGAGAAAAGGTGCTTTTTGCTGGGGAAAAGTGCGTGTGAATGAAAGAAAACATGGTGACATTGGGTGAGAATGTCTTCATATACATTCATTGCGATCAAGACTGCAGCTTCTGTATGAGCCAGTACAGCCATGATATTGCTACACCATCATCAGCAGCTGAGACATAACTCTTTGAGCACAGATCTATGGTCTCTTGAGACTGACAGATGACACATCAAATTAGTAATATGAGTTTAGTAATGTCCCCATAAAAATAGCAATAATTTGAAATTAATATGGCTTTTCTTTCTCCAGGCCAACAATAATACTTCACCTTGCTTGGGGTGAAATTATATATATATATATATATATATATATATATATATATATATATATATATGGGCATATTAGAATGTTTTCTTTCTGACCATGAGACCATGGTTTGAATCTCACCACTGTCAATTTGTCAGAAAGGTGACTTCTTGATGCTTTTGGTTGGGGGAGATGATACCAGCATGCAGCACCTTTGGAAAGTGTCTGAAAACAATACCACGGGTTGACCCAAGTCTTTGAGTGAAATTTGGTAGATAGTTCTTTGGGGGCCATAGATGGTTGTGCTAGCACAAAGTCACATGTCAGCATGACTGAGAGTTTGAGTGCGCTGGCCTTGTTCAGACTGTTGATCACACTAGATAATGCACTCTCTCCCAGAAACTGTAACTAAGGTCCACTCGGCATAGTTGCAGTAATGTTTGTCTTATCTCATTCAGTCTGTGTTCTGCCATTCATTTGCATAAAATTTTGAAGTAGGTTACTGAATATTTCCCCCTGCTTCTCTTGCCTTCAGTAGGTCCTATGAGTGTCAAATTCTCCAAACCCTCTTTCCTTGTAACATGTCCCAGAAAGGAAATGGAGTTGTAAAAGAGGAAACAAAAATATGATCTTAGGGATTCAATATTTGATTTTTGAGTAAGATATTTTTGTAAGCTACCTTCATCATTTTTATTGGAGTTACACAACTAAAATATTTGTGTAAATAATATAGATTATAAAAATATATATATATATATATATATATATATATATATATATATGTGTTAGTAAATATATTTTGTGTTGATTAGTATGAATCCATTAGATATTGTTTCATTTGGATTAATTTTATCTTAGCTTTTTTGAACTCTGACCTTTCTCATATGTCTGATCAATTCGATAAGGTCAAAATGGCAGCCAATGTCCAAAACGAACTTCAGTCTGTTGTTTACTGAGGCAAAAGATGATGTGTTAATTTTAATGCATCCAAAACTAAACTGTTCCCCATTAATCATCTGAGAGACCGGTCTCCGCCTTCCATCAGCATGGCTGATACTATCCTCCAAGAAAGTGAGCTAACATGAAGTGAAAAGACGGTATTGAATCCATTGATAGACCAGCTGCTAAGAAAGTTAGTTCACTGTTTGATCTATCATACATATCTATAAATGGTAATAATAAATTTCAATATTTAATATCACTAATACGTACTAACCTATACATACATATATAAATGGTGTGATGCTAAAATTGTCACAATTTTGTGTTTTTTAATTTTGCATATGCACATTGTTTTTGATTTTGTCAAGTGCACAGTATAGTAGGGTCAGTTGGGCTCCAGCTGTGAATAAAAGAGCACCATGATGCAATTCACTCTGCCAAAAAAACCACATGCTGTACTGCTTGGCATTCGCACAGTGGAAGCTCCAATACAAACATTTCAGAGTGTTTGGGTGTCAATCTGAGGACAGTGCAGTGGATTTGGAAAGAATTGGATGAGTCTAATGGTGATTACGAAGATGTCTGGAATAATCACTACTGATGGTGATGTTATGCCTCCATTCATCTTCTCACAGGGCCTTAGACTCAACAGGGAGGCCTACATCAAGTGCCTTGAGGAGATAGTGCTGCCCTGGGTCAAGAGGGTGGCTGCTTGAAGACCCTATGTTTGGCAACAAGATTCTGCACCATACCATACAAGAATGGCTGTCAGACAATTTCCGTAATGGCATCACCCCTGACATCTGGCCACCTAACTCCCCAGACTGAAACCCCCTTGATTATTATATGAGCAAGAGATCAACAAAACTCCTAATACCATAGATGAGGTGAAGGCAAGGAATATGGTAGCATTCACCTACTTAAACAAGGAAACCATCCAGAAGAGTAGCAGGAGATTCTGAAGTCATCTGGAGGCAGTGGTTGAAGCCCATGGTGATTTTATTGAATAAATTTATTCTTTAGTATTTTAAGATATTTTTGTGTAATTTTGGTAAATATATCTGTTAATATGAGATGTTAGTGATATATTCCTTTTTGTGTAATTTAGATGACAATTTATCTATCGCATTCTGTACATGGTCCCATTTGATATTGAATTTTATACTGAATTTATGGGAGCAGTTAATTCAGCTGCCCGGAGTGGGGTTGATATCAACCAGTTAGCAATTATAAAAGGTGCTTGCAAGCAGCCAGAGTTGAAATGGTTGAAATATTGGGACAATAACAACTAAGATATGGATATGTGTATGAAAATAATCAGTACATAATAAGAATTCCTAATGTGCAATAAGAGGAAGGAAGGAAGGAAAAGAAGAGGGCAAAATAATGCTAGGCAAACAATATACAGGGTTGCTCAGTTCTTTGAGGACATTTAGATGGATTTATTAAAGAACCCATAAGTCATGAAAGAAGAGTTTTATTTGCGAAAACATTGGCATGAATAATCTTGACTCTTCTTGACACATCTACTTAATGAATCTGCCATTAGCATCAATGACTTCTTCAATACAAGGTTGGGACTATTGACATGCCTGAATCTGATGATCTTTATCTATTTTGGACATTGTGCTAGTTATGGCAGATATCAGATTTTATAGGGTCATGGGGGTGTTGACTGACTCTCGACTATGCCCCCTATGTAGTCCAAAAGATTCATGTCTGCAGAGCTAGGTGACAATATCTTTCATGTGAAATTGTAACTCATCCATTCTGGTGTCATTTTGGTCTCATGAAACTGTGCATAGTCATGTTGGTAGGTGTACTAGCTTTCTTTGCTCATGCTCTTTATTCAAGGCTTCACAACACACTTCAACTGCTTCTTAAAGCCAGCAGCATTGACCCTTCAGCCTTGTGAAAAGGAGACATGACATATCCTTTGTTTATTATGCCCAGAACCATCACAGTTACCAGAAACTTTGTGAGCATGACTGTTAGACGGGTCTCTTCATAGCCATCTATCATTTCTTTGGTTGACTTTTTTGTACTGATCAAAGATTTTCTCCTCAAAAAGACTCGAAGCATTCCAGGCTCTTGATGTTTGAACTTAACAAGCACTTTGCAGGGATTAGACAGTTATTTTTTTTTTTGCCTTTGCAGATATGAATATATCTCTACATCACATATGACTTATATCAAAGGTACCCAATACACTTCTGCTGATAGAGTACCTTGAAACCTTGAGCTCCTTAGCAATGACTTTGACTTTCTGGTGTTATCAGTACTGATCTGCACCTTTCTTACAAATTTGGGATGGTAGTGAATGCTGCACAATCTCCAACAGAAGAAAATTGAAGCAACAGAAATGTGGTTCTACAGAAGGATGTTGAGAATACCAAGGACCAAACACATGAGCAATGGCAAAGTTTTAGAGAAAATAGAAATTAAAAGGACACTTATACATCAGAAAGAGATAGTTGAAATTTCTAGGGCACATAATGAGGAAAGAGGACTTGGAAAATTTGATACTCACAGGACAGATTGAAGTCAAGAGGGACAGAGGAAACCAACCCATAACCTACCTACCGAGATTGAGTAAATGGATGGTAGAATAGGGTTTAAGAGAAATAACAAAACAAAATTTATTAAAAGCTACAAAGACAGTGGAGAGCCATCATCATGAACGTCTTGAAGCGATGCAGCACAGAGATGAAGATGGTATTAGGGCTATTAACATGCATTCTACATTTGATTACTGCTGTAGAATCCCTGTCAGCCACATGCAGCTGCCTGTGAACTTTGACAAACAAACACTTGAGCAATCTCTAAATCGCTATGCTCTGCCTTTAAGGCAAATGATTACAACATGCCTTTCCATTTGCTGAGTTAGCTTGATGTTTCTAATCAATTATCTGAAAAGAAATGATGATCATAAAAAGTTAGAAAAAAGTTAAAGCTATGAAAAGACCTCGAAGAACTGAGCAAGAAAGAAAAAATATATGTATAAAACTGGGAATTGTCTATTTTTATTGGTTAGGAAAAAATCCCAGCATGCATCTGTAGGATTTGTCTATAAATTTGAACAGGAGAGGTTTTTAAAAATCATTCCAAACAGATTATAACCAACAATTTTTTTTTAAAAATCCTTTCATCAAAGAAAACACTATTCAGGTGAGTAAACACTAAAACAACAGGAATTAAGAATACGGAAGATAATGATTTACATTGCATTTAAATTTTTGAAGGTCAAAGTTGACTTGAAAGCAAGAAGCCAGCATTCTGAGGAATTATTCTCTTCAGTACCTAAACATTATGAATTTAAATGCAGTACTAAATAGGTAGTAAAGTTTTTTTCATTACACATTTGAAATGTATTGATGTAACTGTAAGTTCTATGCTAACAGTTTTTTCTCTCACACTTCTCGCTTGTGGAACTCTCTACTGGCTTTTTGCTTTCCAGTCAACTTTGATCTTAAAATTTCCTGTCCTTTTAGTATTCTCTCTCTTGAATAATGTTTTATTTTGCTCATATTTTTTCATGTTCCGTTACCCCTTGCATCTTAGTGGCTTTATTGTCTTGCGTGGAGTGAAAAGATAAAAAAAAACAAGTTTTGTTGGTTACAATCTGTTTGGAATAATTGCTAAAAACCTACCCTGTTCAAATTTATAGGCAAATCCTATATGCATGCTGGGATTTTTTCTTAACCAATAAAAATAATCTCAGTCTTATACACACATTTTTGTTCTTTTTTGCCTTGAAATCTGAAAGATTTAACCACTTGACTGTATCCCTTTTGCATGTGACCATTTTCCCTACTTTGTGAACTTTTTGCATTATTACTGTCGTTTTGCTTGCCATTTGGCTCACATTGTTATATATATATATATATATATATATATATATATATATATATATATAATGTAGTTGTCAGAAAACCAACACAATGATTTGTTTAAAGTGGTGAAGGCTTGTGTAGGGCCATCCACCCTTTTTGGATCTGTCAATACCAGCCAGTCCAGGCCTCTTGGTAGGTGTATGCAATATAATGACCGGGTTAAACTGTGATGAGTTTTCCTTCTCTTAGGTCTCTTTATTGTGAAACCAACATTAAAAGGATTGCTAACCAAAGCTCAGAGAGACTCCTTTCACTCTCATCAAGGGCAGCTAGCCCATGCCAGTTCTCAACTAGGTACTTTACATAGCTCTGCAGGATATATATATATATAACACTGGATGTCAAAGTAAACAGATCATCAATGTGCCAATATATTACTATACTTTTAAAATAATAATAATAATAATGTATAAAATTATCAATTATATGAGAATATTTTATTATTATTATTATTATTATTATTACAATAATAATAATTATTATTATTTTTGCTGTTGTTTTTAAAATATTTGAAAGATGAAGAATAACACAAAATTGACTAGTAGTAAAAACAAAATTGAAATTACGTTACTTTGCAATTAATAAATAAGAAAATGTAAAGGAATAAACTTCATATCAAATGTTATTAATATTGGATACAATACATTCTCCTGTACTATTTGTGGTCTTTTGTTCTCTAGCCAGTCTCAAAAGTCATGCCCATCATAGGCATGCAGATAATTAGTTTGTGGTGGTGGGAACCTCATACATTGAACTCTATAGGAGAGTCCATCATATATATATATATATATATATATATATATATATATATATATATATATATATATATCCAGGTAAGATGAGAATGGATAGAGTACAATTCCAACATTCATAACATTTAATTTAAAATTGCTCTTAAATCTAAATAAATCATTCACTTGCCAGTAATTTACAATCACCTGATGAGATACATTTGATACACATTGAAACCCAACTGCAATTGTGTTGAGATTTTGACATGTTCTTGATGTAATATCCTAAAATAAAATACATATATATATGGTTTGTCAGTTCTAGAAGGATGTCTTTTAATAGCTCTAACTTGTTCTGATTATCATTTCTTTTTAGAAATATGAAAATATTTATAAGAAATAGCCTCTTCACAATCCAAACTTGGTGAATTTTTTTTTTTAATTTTCTTTTTTTTAAATAAATTTAATTAAGTAATGTAAGTTTTTTGTCATTTAATTTCTTTTTTTTCTTTTAATAACAAACCATGTTTTATGCACAGTTTCCTTTTTTATTCATTTTCTCTCAAAATTCTTTGCATGGTCGAAAAGTGCAGAAAACGTTTGTATACGAACACAAGCAAATTAACCTATCTCTCTATCTATCTGTCGATCTATCTGTTGAATTTGTAGCATCCATATTTCCTTCACCCCCCCCCGCCGCCTTTAGAAGATGGTGAGATAAAATGTCAGGAACACAAACTTCGCAAGCGATTCACACTCAAGATAACGCAATGTATGTTGGAATCAAATTACGAATTTGGCAGAAATTTATCTGTTCCAGCACTGCATAATTTTCCCCGAGAAACCTTGCACTAGGTGCTTTGGGTGTCAAAATTAAAATTTATATGCTAAGCAAGGAGACAAGCTTGCATGATGTGTTGTTGATGACAATATGAACGTTATATTTACTGCATGTTTAAACAAACATTTAGATTTCTTTTCAGAAATGAGTTGCTATTGAATGTGACAGAAAAAAATAAGTCTTTATTTCATTTGTTTAGAAATCACATTTTCATGAAAGGTACATTATTTGGTGTATTTGTTGCTGGTGACATTTCAAAATTTAGTTTCAATCTTACAACCTTATAGTAAAACTAATATTCTACAGATGTAGACTATATATGCCAATATATTACTATACTTTTAAAATAATAATAATAATGTATAAAATTATCAATTATATGAGAATATTTTATTATTATTATTACAATAATAATAATTATTATTTTGCTGTTGTTTTTAAAATATTTGAAAGATGTAGAATAACACAAAATTGACTAGTAGTAAAAACGAAACAAAATAACGTTATAACTGGGAACGCTTTTTCAACAAAATTGAAATTACGTTACTTTGCAATTAATAAATAAGAAAATGTAAAGGAATAAACTTCATATCAAATGTTATTAATATTGGATACAATACATTCTCCTGTACTATTTGTGGTCTTTTGTTCTCTAGCCAGTCTCAAAAGTCATGCCCATCATAGGCATGCAGATAATTAGTTTGTGGTCGTCGGAACATCATACATTGAACTCTATGGGAGAGTCCATCATATATATATATATATATATATATATATATATATATATATATATATATCCAGGTAAGATGAGAATGGATAGAGTACAATTCCAACATTCATAACATTTAATTTAATGTTAACTTTATTTTTGTATGGACACATAATGTCTATCTCGGCCAATTCATATTTATCTATCTCAGTCTATTCATAACTCTATCACTCTGTTCACATCTATTTATCTGATTGATCAGAGAGCTGAGTTCAAATTCCAGTTGGGTATGTTACATTCATTTACATGCAAATGCCATTAGAAATGCATCTCTTCTCCCCTATCTATGGGTTAAATAGTAGGACTTGTGTCTGGAAAGATTGTTATTCTGAAAAAAATTATTAATGAAATATTCAATTGAAATAAAAATTTAAAAAAAATATTCTTACAATCCAAAAATGTGCTTCATCTTTAAGTAATCTGCAAAGGCCTGAGAAGTTATAAAAAAAACTTCAATATATCTAAGTGTGTTCCCCCCCTGCCTATCTAAGTGTGTTCCTCCCTGCCTATCTAAGTGTGTTCCTCCGTCTCAATGTGGTCAGGAATTAGTGTAAACATTACTGTTATAATATATGTATAATGTAAATCTATTGCTAATGAATGTAGCTTATATATATTTGTGTGTACACGTATGTTCATAGTGGTCTAAGTTTACCCGAGTCTGGCACACAGGTTTGAGGTACTCAGTAAGCACCAAGTTTTGTACACAGTAGTGATGGTATACTAGCTTGTTAATTTTCTGTATAACAAAATTTTCACATTTTTTTTGTCTTTGGTCAGTAAGTCTTATTTCCTAACTGGTTCTGTCTCAAAATGTGATGTGATCACAGAAATTGTCTGACATACCATGACTGGGTTCTCCTGCTTGTGCAATGTAAAATGATTATTATCCCCTTTAAACTTTGCCTTTGTGATCTGGACAGAGGGGTAAAATAGAGCCATGAAATTTGCAAACCAACAAATATGGAGAGGACAAAGTGATCACTCAATTTATTGCTTCTTCTGCATAGTGGACCCTTCTGAACATCAAGCTGGCAAGAACGCACCTGCTATCATATATCCAGACCCCCCCCTGCCACACTGCCCTGAGCTCCCCATATTCACTCCTTCACAGAAAAGGGGGGAGTCTTCTTCAGAAGAGAACAGCAATCCAGAAGAGGATGAGGTCATTGATCCAGACTAGAGGTGTGGCTGAGGAGAGAAATCCATAATACCTCAACCAAAATGACCTCAATGACCCGATCAGAAATCTTGGTCTCCCAATGCTGGCTTTTGATGTGAAGACTCTAGCAATTACCAGCCCGCAGGCCACATGCAGCCTGAAAATGTTTTCTGCAGCCTGTGGAAGCATTTGGGGAAAAAAAAAAAAATCTTCCAAATCAAAAAAAAAAATGTCTCCAAGGAAGCATTACCAAGTTTCCATGTTATCTTTGTCTTTGGGACAGCAGGAACATTACAGCACACTATCATAGTCAGGACTAGTCACAGTGGACAATGTGAGGCGGAACAACACCAAATGTTGGACTTCTGGAAAGTATTATTTGCTCCACTGTACTTAAAGTTGAACCTTATGAAACAATTTGTCATGGAGTGATGTGATCACAGAAATTGTCTGACATGCTACGACTGGGTTCGCCTGCTTGTCACATGGTGCAGAGTCCTGTTGCCAGACATAGTGCTGCCCTGGGTCAAGAAGATGGCTGCTGGAAGACCCTATCTCCTCAAGGCCTCCCTGTTGAGTCTAAGGCCCTGTCAGAAGATGAATGGAGGCATAACATCACCATCAGTAGAGATTATTCCAGACAACGTCGTAATCACCATTAGACTCATCCAATTCTTTCGGAATCCACTGCAGAGTCCTCAGATTGACACCCAAACACTCTGAAATGTTTGTATTGGAGCTTCCACTGTGCGAATGCCAAGCAGTACAGCATGCAGCTTCCAAATTTCTAACAAAGTGAATTGTGTCATGGTGCTCTTTTTCTCACAGCTGGTGCCCAACTGACCCTACTATGCTGTGCAGTTGATAAAATCAAAAACAATGTCCATGTGTGAAATTAAAAATATAAGATTGGCGACAATTTACCCATCACACACACACACACACACACACACATATATATATACAGTCTGTTTCATGCTAGATGCAATCGTCGGGCCTGACGATTGCATCTAGCATGAAACAGACTGTCGCCTCTAAGTGTTGACGTCAATGTTCACTTTTATATTTACACGCTCTATCTCTGATATTGAGCACTTTATCCCATAAATATAGCACATCTTAAGATTATATTTCTTATATATATATATATATATGTGTGTGTGTGTGTGTCATGTAATGCATTGTGAGTTACATACACAAAATATGAGTATATAAATCCATATTATCAGTATACTTGTGCAAGTGCATCATTTAAAATTATTTACTTTTGAACATCTGGTTTTGTTGATTCCATGAATGCATTGAATCAGAGCCAAGTGGGTGGATGTAACTTGTTAAAAGTTTCTTTGCATTTTATGAATTGTAAGTTGTAGTGTGTAGGGAACAAAAGATAAGCTAAGGTAGGAAATAAAGAGGAAAACACAAAAAAATAATATGAAATGAAAAATAACCAGAACGAGCAAACATTCTTTCATTTATAATTCAAATCACATTGAAATTTGAGGATGCATGGAAAGATGCAAATTTTTAATCATTAATAAGAAAAACTCTGCAAAATTCAAGTTTTCTCACTTTCTAGATGCTTTCATACATGTATACAAAAATGTGTGTGTATAATGGAGATATATATATATATATATATAATGTGTGTGTGAAGACTATATTTATGATTATGCCA
>OZ038501.1:528910-551410 GCA_964036315.1 Acanthosepion esculentum
TTCAGAGCCACTAATAATCTTTAGAAACAAACTTGTGAGATGCAATATGTTGTTTCATTCTATCAGCAAATAGTCACTACTTTGCTTCCTTGAGGACATGCTTGCACTAATTACGAGCAGAGATGTCTGTTGCCATCAGAGATGTCACTCTGGTACAGACGAAAGAAGTGATTCCCATGGGCTATAGCAGCTGAGAACCAAGGAGATGAGAACAATTTCTGTATTTTCTTGCTGGGATGAAAGACTCGATACCAGCTTTTACCAAGGAGGAAACCTTAGATACACATTTTAGAATTGAGAGATTAAAAACCACATTCCAAAGGATGTTGTGAAGCAAATCAGGGAACACGTCCCAGTCTGTGCATTGATGACGGAAAGATATTCTGTTAGTGGGAGGTTCTTGGCTTGAAAGGGAATGGAAGGAGTTGTTAACAGACACAACTGCAGGATCAGAGTTGCCAAGAGGGCAGAGCTGCATAGTGCAACAAGAGTCAGGGATGGAGGTAAAACAGATTGAGAAGGGAAGCCTTACCATCAGGGTTACTGAGGAAATCTGTAGGAATATCAAACACTTGCATGAGGGATTGAAAAGTTAAGGGTTTGGAAGCCAGCGAGTTCAGTAACAGTGTTTAAGCCACATGGTATGGTGGGCGTTAATGTGTGCAAATGGATGTAAAGAGATGACCTTGTCTATATTATTGGAAATGCTATTGAGTACACCACAGTCTAAAGAGGAAGGAGAATGATAGAGAGATAGCTTACTGAATTGAGGAGAGATAGACAGAGGCACATATCTGAATGGTTGGGAGATTCAAGAGATAGTACCCTAGCTAGTGGGAGATGATTGTGGATATAAACTTTCAAGCCATTATGTGGATTTTAGAGTCCTTTCTAAAGAGAGGAGGGTAACTGAGAATCGAGAAATCAGAGGAGGGGATTGACGAGTTAAGGTTAGTCTCGCAGAAGAGACTTTTCAAAGAGGAACAATTCCACACTGCATCCAGAGTTGAAACTGAAATATAAATTTTCAACTTCGTTTAAATACCAACATGAACTTCCCATTGAATACGACAATTCCTGCCTGTGAGCCAGGAATAAAAACGGCATCCAATACTTACATGAGCCAGAAAAATAATTAAAAATTTAATATTCAAAGTTTTTAAAAAGGGTAGAATAAATTCATTTCAATTTTCAAAAAAATCAATTTTCAAAAAAAAAAAAAAATTTAGAACTGAGTAAAAAAGGAATAGGTAAATAAAATGATTACACAATGAAATTCAGAAAGATATATATATAAGTAAGACAGGTAAGGGTATGCTTTTTCACATGTTTTTTTTTTTTCTTGCCAGCAATGGCTATCTAGCATATCTGAATTTAAATCCCAAGATGGAGGGAGGGTGACAGTGCTAAGATTGCCTTGTGCCAACATTAACTTTCCATTGAAGACAACACTCTACGTCTGTGAGTCAGGAATAAAAATAATGTCCCATACTTGCATGAGCCACAGAAAAAAAAAAAAAATCAAAGATTTAATATTCAAAGTTTTACTATTACTTCAACACAAATAGTATATTTTTCTGTGTTTACCTTCTAACAAATCCCTTGATGGTGGTTGATGAATTGTCTGGAAAGTGGTTGGGACAATAATTCTTACAGACAGTTTCTATAATCCTCATAAAAATAAGAATATTAGAAAAAAAATGAATAAAACATAAAAAAATTATTGGCAGAAATTTTCATTATTTACATTGTTTAGACTGTTGTCCTTTATATCCGTATTCATGATGTTTCGGCTGTTGTAAGCTCTTGCCTACTTCAGGTGATATATGCTGGAATTAAGAAATGATCCCTTTATTTAGTCCTCCGGGAAAGATCATTCTAGTTCCATGTGCCATACCTTTTCTAGATATCTCAGTTTCACTTACTTCCCCTTGGTAACTCAACTGTCCAAGTTTTTGTTCACCTCTGCCGTGGCCAGGTATTGCATTCACAATTCAAGTCACTTATTGGATTACTTCAACCAATGCTTTTATCCACTGAGCCATGTGTACTTGTGAGTGTACAATGGTCAAAATGTTATGGATATCAAAATAAAGATGAGGACAACAGTCCAAACAATGTAAAGTGTTACAATAGCTCATCTCAGAAAGATAGACAGAGTAATTTTCATGTATAAAAAATGTAGAATCATTAAGGAAAGATCAATAACCAAAACCCAGTTCTACAAAACTTGGTGGTAGGTTTTGTTATCTTTCCTAACCTGAAGTACGTCACTTAACTCAATCATTTTAAGATAACTTGTATAAAACCACTTGAGCAGACTCCGTGTCAAAACACATGAAATTTGCCATAGAGAAGACGAAGGTGTCATTACGTCTTTTCTTGAAGTGCCCCGAGGGAATTGTATTGTTGGTATTCCTTGAAGGCATATTTAAGAGGATGAAGAAGATGAGGAAAAATGGCCAAGGCTGTGGGTTGAAAAATTAGATAGTCTGATGTGGCTGGTTGCCAGTGTTAGTGGGGGGGGGAGGGGGAATGAAATCTCAAGACATGTTTCTGGTCGCGGGTGTAATGCTGTGCCCCCAAAGACTAATAAAGAGCAGACAGCTGGATAAACAGACTGATCGCTGCTGACAGTGGTGTATTGTGATTTGAGGATTTCATGGAATGTGACATGTTTGTGCAATGACATGGATACAAAATTCTGAAGACACACGCACACACACACACTCTCTCTCTCTCTCTCTCACACACACACACACACACACACACACACACGGTCAAAAGTCAATTTCTAATATCATTCAGAAATCTTTTTTTCAAAAATAGATTTTTAATTTCTGCCTTAATTTCTAAGATGGGATGTTATCGTTATTTTTACTATTTATATTCAGTCTATTGTCTTCATCATTGACCCCTCTCGCCCCTTTTCAGGTGTTTGTTAGTCTGAGTAACCTTCAGAGAATTTCCAACTGAATACCTTATCTAATCTACAAGGGCAGATTATTCTTCTTCTGCTGTCACTGAGGGTTACTCAAATTGGCAGACACCTGAAGAAGGTTGGAGAAGGTTGAAACTTTGTGATAATAACAAAGCTAAGAATCGGTCAGTTATGTGTCATGCATGATACATGCTTAGGCGATCAATGTATCTCTTGATACATGACTGATGAGGCAAATTGTTCTAATTCCACATGCCATGCCTTTGGATACCTCCGTTTTTAGTTAATCCCTCTTGATAACTCAGTTTTCCAAGTCCAAAAGTGACTTGACCCAAAGAGTTGTGTGTTCAATCCCTGACCCCAGCAGAGGGAACAAAATATGAAGAGTTGAGATTTAAAGGGAAATTAACTAAAACTGAGATATCCAAAAGAACAGAACATGGCATTAGGACAATCTACCTTGTGGACTAAATAAAGGGTTCGGTTTGAAATTCCAACAAATATCACCTGAAGAAGGCCAGAGTGTTCAACAGCTGAAATGTTGTGAATATGACAATAAAGATAACAGTCCAAACAATGTAAATAGTGTAAAGATGCGAATAATAGTCTGAATATAAATTTTGAAAATAAGTTTTAAGTTGGTGCAATAGTTTCCTATGTTAAACAAAATCAGTTATACATATA
Source organism: Acanthosepion esculentum (assembly GCA_964036315.1). NCBI lineage: Eukaryota > Metazoa > Mollusca > Cephalopoda > Sepiida > Sepiidae > Acanthosepion > Acanthosepion esculentum. Next base: position 532,536 of record OZ038501.1, read on the forward strand.
AATTCTTGTGATTTTTTTTGAGATGACAAATTATCATTATGATAGGGTTTGCTATTTGGACCAGCATATTTTTCTTAATTGTCAGATGCATATTGTTTCAGCTATTGTATGCTCAAGCCTTCTTCAGGTGTCTGTCTGTCTTCCTATATGGTAACATTCTTGGAATTTCAAATTGAACATTTTATGGCCTAGTATATTAAATTATTAATTAAAACATCTCTGGCAGCTGTGAGTTCAATTCCTATGTTGGGTAATGTGAAAAAAAATGCACACTTCGGTAAAAGAAGCAGACGAGCATCACAAAGGTGAATAAAATTGGCGAGTACTGATGTGAAAGCAGAATAAGATTCAGTGATTTGTTTTTTTACAGTTTATCAACCCTTTGAAGATTATTAAAGCCAGAAAATATCTTTAGATTGTAGAATTTTGGGAAGATAATGATTTAATGATGTCCTACTAATTAACCTATAGCTGGGGGAGAAGATTTATACCTTTCCTCAAGGGTATTTGAATAAAGGTATATAACAAACCCAACTGGAATTGAAACTCGCTGATCTCCAATTCCAAGCTGTTACCTATTACACCAACTGGGCAACCAAGCTTACATCTTGTATTCCCAATCTATCACCTATCTAGGTACTGGCCAGGGTCTATGTTGCTTAACTTTGGTGATCGTTCAATAACCAGTATTTCAATGTGATATGAATGTAAGCCTAGCACAAGGAGAAAACAGATAGACATAATACAACAAGGTCACTCAACTTCTTTGCTTGGGAAAATGTTTTTTTCAATTTCCATTGCATCCTTTAAATGTGGCAGTTGCTCATCATGTGCAGTAGCAGTTTGTCCAGGATCTCTTTAGAGTGAGATGTTGCTGCAAGTCCTGATTTATCCAAGATTTTCTTTTTTTTTTTATTCACATTTTTCATTACCTTTTTTAAAAAAACAAAAAATGCATTCTATTCTTCTGTTTATTTTTGTTCCCGTTGAACTAATTTTACTAGGTACTGATATTTTTCTGAGGCTTGTATGCTGCATACAGTTGACTGACAGCAAAAACAATAAAAAACTGGGCAAACTTCAAATATCATTCCATGCCTCTCCAAAAATTCCTCTTCCTTGTGACCCTTAGCAGTTTTCCAACCTTTGCTAAATTTGCTATGACCCCACCCAATATCCTTGATACTTACTCATTCCAGCCATGGACTTCTCAGTATCCTTCTGTAGAACCACATTTCTGTTGCCTCTCATTTTCTCCTCGTTCATTGGGAGATTGTTCATCATTCACTGACATATTAGAAGATGGATATCATATAACAATACAGCACTCCATTTCTCAGCACCTTGATTAACTTTTGGAATGTTTCTTTTGCTTACCCAATTGCGTGTTCAGATCTCGGTTTTGCATTTTCCAACCTCTGTTATAACACTTCCCAGATATTTGACCTTCTGCACCTGATTGATGTTTATATCTCCAACAGCAACGAAAAAAAAAGGTGGTATAAGAATATTTTTGAAAGTCATAATCTGCTGGGTAAAACTATATTTTCACACACAAAATTTTCTTAATTTTATAATTTTTACACATGCTCTGGTTATCTTTGTTGTTTATTATAAATTTCCCGATATTAATTCCATCTTTTTAATATATTAGTAGGGACCTATTTAGCTTGTGAGATCAAGGTAGCACCCTGTTTGCTCAAAATTCAGTTCTTTGATGGTGAAAGGGGGGTCCCGTTTTCAGGGTGCAGGCCTGGGTGATGGTATGTAGATTCCGTACACTGTCAAGACTATATGCCCCCCCTCCCTCAACTTTTGGGCATAACAACAAAATCCAAAGGAATACAGGGCATTACATTTGAGGATGGCTTGGCTGCTGGAATTGCCAGGAAGTTGTTGGTGCTGACAGCCAACTGCCTTTGAGGATCCATTCCAAATTTTCTGCCTGGATTTACTTTCATAGCCTTCTCCACGTTTGGATATGACCGCAAGGCAGCAGAGGGATGGCTTGGCTGCTGGAATTGCCAGGAAGTTGTTGGTGCTGACAGCCAACTGCCTTTGAGGATCCATTCCAAATTTTCTGCCTGGATTTACTTTCATAGCCTTCTCCACGTTTGGATATGACCGCAAGGCAGCAGAGGGATGGCTTGGCTGCTGGAATTGCCAGGAAGTTGTTGGTGCTGACAGCCAACTGCCTTTGAGGAGCCATTCCGAATTTTCTGCCTGGATTTACTTTCATAGCCTTCTCCACGTTTGGATATGACCGCAAGGCAGCAGAGGGATGGCTTGGCTGCTGGAATTGCCAGGAAGTTGTTGGTGCTGACAGCCAACTGCCTTTGAGGATCCATTCCAAATTTTCTGCCTGGATTTACTTTCATAGCCTTCTCCACGTTTGGATATGACCGCAAGGCAGCAGAGGGATGGCTTGGCTGCTGGAATTGCCAGGAAGTTGTTGGTGCTGACAGCCAACTGCCTTTGAGGAGCCATTCCAAATTTTCTGCCTGGATTTACTTTCATAGCCTTCTCCACGTTTGGATATGACTGCAAGGCAGCAGAGGGATGGCTTGGCTGCTGGAATTGCCAGGAAGTTGTTGGTGCTGACAGCCAACTGCCTTTGAGGATCCATTCCAAATTTTCTGCCTGGATTTACTTTCATAGCCTTCTCCACGTTTGGATATGACCGCAAGGCAGCAGAGGGATGGCTTGGCTGCTGGAATTGCCAGGAAGTTGTTGGTGCTGACAGCCAACTGCCTTTGAGGATCCATTCCAAATTTTCTGCCTGGATTTACTTTCATAGCCTTCTCCACGTTTGGATATGACTGCAAGGCAGCAGAGGGATGGCTTGGCTGCTGGAATTGCCAGGAAGTTGTTGGTGTTGACAGCCAACTGCCTTTGAGGAGCCATTCCAAATTTTCTGCCTGGATTTACTTTCACAGCCTTCTCCACGTTTGGATATGACCGCAAGGCAGCAGAGGTTTAAAATCAGGGGCTTTCCTTCCCCTAGATGGATTACCTTTCTGGGCTGTTGTAACTTGTATCTTGGGCCTTTTCTCTTGTTGATGACCATAGTGTCTACCTTCTTGCAGTTGATAGTTATTCCTTTATTCTCACTTTGTTTTACAAACCTATCTAGGAGGTCCTGTCATTTTCTTTTCAAGTTGGCTATCAACACAGTGTCATCTATGTATCTCATATTGTTAAGATCATGCCCACTAATAATAAAACTTGGTGGGATCTCTAGCTCACTTAGAATAGCATCACTGTAGAAGTTGAATAAATCTGGAGAGACGACCCATCCTTGTCTCACACCTCTTTCTATTTTTGTATAGCTGCTAAACTAAATTTTCTCTTTGTATTATTCTAACACTTTTTCCAAATAGATATAGTTTCCCTAACAGTTCAAATAGATCATCATCCTAACATATAGATAAAAATATTAAAAGCAGTAACATGTACACTATTTACATTATTCGGACTATTGTCCTATTTTGTCGCCATGTTTATCACAACATTTCGGCCACTTCAGTTCAACATTCCAACCACCTGAAGAAGGCCGTACAATGGCCGAAACGTTGTGATAACCATGGCAACAAAGTTGAGGACAATAGTCTGAATAATGTAAATAGTGTACATAATACCTCATCTCAGAAATATAGTCAGATACAGTATACATGTGTTGACCAGTAATTATAAGCTTAATTTTTATCTGAAATTTTCGTTGTATAATGTTTGTATGTAATTAATATTCATATATTACTCACATATATGAAACAGTGACAAGCAAGTGTCAAAAAAATAAAATAAATTGACTTCCCTACATGTAATATATTTCAAGTAAAAAATAACTTTTCTCAAATTAAGTTTTACTACCTAGGAAGTATTTTATCAGATAATAGAAAATGTGACACAGATCTGAAGACACCTTTGGTATAGTGAAAGAAAACTTCCAAAAGCTAAGCAAAATATTAAGAAGCAGGAAAAATTCATTAGAAACAAAGAAAAGAGTACTGAACTGTTATTTAATATCCATCATCCTATATAGAAGGGAATGCTGAACAATTTTCTCATAGATGAAAAGGAGACAGCAGAGATATGGTTCTTCAGAAGGCTGCTGAGAATGCTGTGGATAATACCAGATCAGCAATGAGAAAGTTTTAAGGAAAAAGGAAACTAAAAGGACACTTATACTTAGAATCAGGAAAGGACAATTGAAATTTCTGGGACACATAATGAGGAAAGAGGACTTGGAGAGTTTAACACCCACATGACATATTGAAAGGAGGGGAAACTGAGTAAATTACATAGTGAGATGGTAGAACAGGATTGGAAGAGATAGAAAGGAAACAAACATTGCTTAGAGCTATAAACGATAGGAAATTGTGGAGAGCCATAATCATCTACATCATGGATAGACATGGCATATAGAATAAGAATTTCTCCATATTATAATATGTTAATTAGTTTGCTTTTTAATTGATAACATTAGTGTAAATATGGTTAGTTTGAGTTTAAAATTTTGAGCAATTCTGAGTGCTGTAGCTCAGTTGGTAAAGATACCAAATCCTTAAGCTATTGCATTTGTATAAATAGGATGTAAATGGGAATGTTTTAGTCAGATTTACAAAAAAAAAAATATCCAGGGACCTTAATAAAAGCTGGCAACTCAAAGAGAATTAGCATTCCAATTGCAATGTAAGAACATAGAATCTGACAGATTTGAAGACCAAATCATGACATTAGGCTCAGATTGCTTGAAAATTTAATTCATTAACACAGAGAAGATTCTGTCAGTTAAATGACTTGTGCAAAAGGAAAAAGAAGCAAAAACAAATGTTTACAATTTGACAAGTTAACATCAAATATATATATATATATATATATATAAATTGGAGTAAAGCATCTGCTAGAAAGTGTCAGTTATTGTAAACATTTCACAAACCATTGACACTGTTTCTCAATAGATGCTCATTAAATATTGCCTTGTGCATAAGTTGTCTTTGTCCAAAAGATAATTTTTAAAATACTACCAGCAAGATATATATTTGTAGGTAACCATGATATATTTTAGGAAGAATATTTGAATAGTTCAGAACCTATACTGGTATACAGTTACACAAATATACCAAAATAGAAAGACTTCTAGAAAGATTTGAGTAACTTGGCAAGAACATAAAATTTCATAAACAATTAGACACCTTCTCAAAAAAACTAAAAGTAGATATAATTAAAATAAACAATTCACTTGGCAATTACTCAAGGAGAACATAACAAAAGCATACTGAAAAACACCAAAAACAATAGAACACTATCAATCAGGAAGCTATAACAATCACCCAAACATTAGACTTACATATCTGAATAACTTGCATGACTAAATTGCAAGCATTTATCACATTAAAAGACCATAAAGAACATTTCAGAACAAACCCAACATGCAGACTTAAAAACCAACCAAAAGTGAACTAGGTAAAATAAATAAAACAATAATAGAAAGAATTAATTCAGAGCTAAGGAAGAAGTTAGGTGTAAATCAGTGGAAAAACACAAAAACAATTATAGACTAGTTCCACAACCTAAAAAACGAACATAATTGCCAATTTATACAACTAGATGTAGAAGGGTAGAATTCTTTTATAACAGAACCCATGCTGGATAAGGCTGTCCCCTTAGCTCTTGAACAAATAAAAATAAATACAAAATTTAAACAAATATCGCCTGAAGAAGGCCAAAGAGTACAACTGCCAGAACATGTGAATGTAACAATAACGATGAAGACAACAGTCTGAACAATGTAAATAGTCTGAACAGAAATAAAAATCATTAAAAACTCCAGAAAATCACTATTATTTGACAACAAAGATATGGGGTTAAAGAAAGAAAGGACCTTTGACATCACAATGGGAAGCTTTGATGGTGCATCCTGTGAGGTCATAGACATACAAAGTAATATAATCTATAAATTGATATAGGCCTATACTGTCTCGTAATTTTAAACTTTAACAGGCAAAAAAATATCAACAATAGAAAAACAAAGATGTAAATTTTCTCGATGTCACTTTCAACCTATGAAAAAGTACATATCAACCATACAGAAAATCTGATGGCAAACCACTGTATACACACGCATCTTCCAACCATCAATAATCAAGCAGATCTCACAATCAATTAACTGCAGGCTATTTGACAATACTTCCAGTGAAAACATCTTCAATGAAACCAAGAAAGACTATGAAACAGACTTAATAGATAGTGGATTTCTGGTAACCCTTACATACACACCACACAGAGCAGAAAAAGCCAGCAGTAAAAGAAACATGGTTCAAATCACCATACAAGAAAAATGTAAAAATGCACGTAGGGAAAACATTCATTAAATTTGTACACTTGTAAGGGAAAGTACCATTAAGCTTGCTGAGCTTTTAGACTTCTAAGCAATAGTAGACATCTCTGGCACAAGACTTTCACTGTCAAGAAAATTTCCATTACCCTATTTAAGAAATGCATGTCTCTTGTCCAAATTATCAAAGCTTAGTTCTACTAACTTTTATTTTCATATAGAAAAACCTAAACTTTAAAAAATATTTTTAATCATTTCACCCAAAGCAAGGCAACAATGCTACTAACATACAGGATGTTACGGATACCAACAGGAAGGTCATTGTTGAAAATTAGGAACAACGTAAGTCCAAGGATAGAGACCTGGGGGATGCCTGCATTGATGCAAAAAGATCTAGAGGAATGGCCATTCAAGAGAACATTCATTTCATGACTTGATAAGAAAGACTGAGTATCAATGGGAACAAATCAGTTCAAAAAATTAATCCAAAAATACCATAGCCTTTCAACTTGTGATGAAGACCAGTATGCCAGACCTTACCAAAACACCTTTGAGATATCCAAAACAACAACCTGAGCTTCACTGTTCTTATCTAAAGCTTGATAAATTCTTTCAGCAATAATCATTAACACATCAGAATAAATATGAGTTATAATCTGACATTATTTCTTATTACTTTAAATGTCACAAGTAAGCATCCCAGCTTTTTAAACAATGTAAATATACATTTACCATTTGAGCCTTAATAAAGAAATTGTATCATTCAGCAGGATTTGAAGCTGTATCCACTTTGTAGGGAAAATGCCACGAAACCTGATGTGATTTTACATTATTCAGTCATGGAAGATTTTGAGTCAAGCAAAGTTCAACTATCTTATTTAAAAAAAAAAAAATAAACATCTCTTGTTCAGATCTCTTGATTGATAAGAGTGTGAGTTTAAGAATCGACACTGCACAGAGACTGTCAGTTTCACACTCAGTGTGATCTTCAGAATATCTAAATATATAGTTATAAGCAGTGTCCGCTATTCTCCTGTAAATGTTAAACATATACAGGGTGCAATGGATAAATTGTTGTGTAAATTATGTAAAAATTAAAATAACACTGCCAACTCATTTTAACAAATATATTTACCAAAATAACACAAAAATTGAAATATTAAAGACAAAATTTATTTAATAAAATTGCCATTGTCTTCAACCCTGGCCTCCATTGGAATTTCCTGCATCTCTTCTGGATGGTCTCCTTGGTGAATGCTTCCCAAATCCTTGTCTTCAGTTCATCTTTGGTATTACAAGGAGTTTTGTAGGTCTCTTGCTCAAGTGTCCTGAACATAATCATCAAGGAAGTTGCAGTCTGGGGAGTTAGGTGGCCAGATTTAAGGGGTGATGTTGTCACAGAAATTGTTTGACAGCCATGACTGGGTCCTCCTGTTTGTGTAACATGGTGCAGAGTCTTCTTGTCTGGCATACAGTCTTCCAGCAGCCACCCACTTGTCTTGGGGTAGGACTACATCTTCAAGGCACTTGATGTAGGCCTCCATTTTGAGTCTGAGGCCTTGTGGGAAAATGAATGTGGCTATCAACAGTGATCACTCCAAACACCTTCATAATCACTATTAGACTCATCCAACTCTTTCCAAATCCTATGCATTGTCCTCAGATTGACACCCAAACACTCTGAAATGTTCGTATTATAGCTTCCAGTTTGAATGCCAAGCAGTAGAGCATGACGTTTCCAAATTTCTGGTAGAGTGAATTGTCATGGTGCTCTTTTTCCTCACAGTTGGTGGCTAACTGACTATACTATGCAGTTGGAAAAAAATCGAAAACAAACGACGAGCATGCACAAAATTAAAATTATAACGTAGCAACAATTTACCTTGTGTGAGTGTGTGTGTGTGTGTGTGTGTATATATATATATATATATATATATATATATATATATATATATATATAATGCAGTGTTACATTAGAACATGTGCATATCCCCTTACAAAAATTTTTTTTAACGTTTCATCAGGTGGGAAATAATGATGCTACTAAAATATGTGCATGTTCTAATGTAACACTGCGTAATAAACAAATATTTATTGCTCTACTTTTGTATTGAGCCCTGTTTTAATGTTTTGAATGCAGAAATCTTACTCTTCATTCTCATATATATATATATATATACACACACACACACACACACACACATATATAGCAAACATTGTGTTATGCAAAAAAACTACAGTCTTTGTAATTAAAGTGTGTGATATCAATATCTAAAGCAGTAATAATAATAAATAAAATTAAATGTTTATTTATCATGTTCCTACTATGAATTTTGTGGAGATTACATCTACTCATCAAGAGATTTGATGTTAAAATTATTTTTACAATTAATTACACACTCAAGTTTTTGTCAACAGCATGTAATATCTGCAGGAGGGACAAGATAAATTAACATTTAATTTGATTAATTACAATATATACCACATATAATAATTTAAAAAAAGAGCCAATTAAATGCTGACATATTCAAATATAAATGTTCAGTATTTTCCTTTCCCAAATCTAGTCTCTCTCTCTCTCTCTCTCTCTCTCTCTCTCTCTATATATATATATATATATATATATATATATATATATATATATATATATATATACCCATGCACAATTTCTCTTTTGCCATTACATACTTTAGGTTTGTCACACTGCCTTCTGCTCATGCATATTTTGTCCATTATACAGCATCAGCCAAAACTTTGGAACCATCCATTGGATTTAATAACTTGTAAGTTTCATAACTTCTTTCATTTAATTGTGATGTAATGGAATAAGCTGTCACCCCCATGAGTGACTACACTATAGGTAGTAAATGCCTATAAGTATCTGTAAGTCAATGGGCTACAGAGTCTAGCTGGGATCTGTTGAGTATAACTCAGATTTAGCAAGAACTACCGACCTTCCAATAGTAGCACTCACTACTGGATTGACTTGCGGCGACCTTGTGCATAACTGTTACCGTTATTCTTATTGTACTGGTTTTTTACAATAAACCTTTACTTATTTTATCCACCTTGTTTTTCAAGTATATATTCCTATTAGCATGGAATATAACAAATTAATTCCTACTAAGCTAGGAAGCTGAAACTATTTAACCAATTAGTGCTGACTTAAATATGAATATGCACTAAAAATAATGTTTAAAGAGATATATATATATATATATATATATATATATATATATATATATATATATATATATATATACTACAGACCAAAAGTTTGGGGAACCCATTAGATTTAATAATTAGTAAGTTTTATACCTTCTTAGGTTTAATTAACTTCTGAGATGGGAAGCTGAAACTGATTTATCTGGTAATACATTGCATCCTGATGAAAGTCTTGGTTTGAGAACGTTATTTAAGAACATCATTTGAATTTTTAAGTTAATATTTTGTTTTTGTAGCAGTTTTCAGTTTTGGAGGAAACTAACTCTAATGCAGCCTATTCTATGTTCAATTTTCTTATCTCCTATACTAGATTTGTTATCACTGATCCATGCATGTAGTGAGGCATCTGATAATTATTAATTCCACATCCTAAATTTTTATGATGGATTCAGGGTAAGTGCTTTCATTCCAATTCTAGATGATTTGTTTTGGGAAGGTTTGTCTTGAGTCAATTGAACACTTGGTCGGGATGTTGATTTTATGGTGAATATTCCAACTATGAATACCCATGTCATCAGCATAACCCTCTTCCTCATCAGTATGCTAGCTTTGGAAGGGGAAGCAGTATTGCTGTTTTAAAGGATTTACCATCAAACAGAGAAGAAAAAGAATATTTGAGTGTCTATGTTCATTCAGGACATTGGTGATCATGGCTCTCCACAATTTCCTGTCCTTTGTACCTCCTAATAAGTTTTCTCTTCATTATGTCTCCGAAACCTTGTTCCATCATGCATTTACTGAAGCTTGCTGTCCCTCTTGCCTTCAATCTGTCCTGTGAATATCATATTTTACAAGCCCTCTTTCCTCATAATGTGCCCTAGAAATTTCAACTATCTCTTCCCGGTGTTAAATAAAAGTGTACTTTTTGTTTCCATTTTCTTTAAAAAGTTATCTTGTTGCTTACATGTTTGGTCTATGGTATTCTTATCATCCTTCTGTGACACTATTTAGCTATGGTAATTGGCTAACTAATTAACCATGAAAGTTAAAACAGAAAATAGACTTTCTTAAAGCGAAAAAGATCTATCCCAAAAGATAGACCGATCGATGTTAAAAAGATTTTATTCTATTTATGAAAAAAGATACTTTTCACAAGACAGTAAACCCGTGGAAAAAGACTTGTGTGAGGTCTTGTCGAGTTGATTTATGTCTCACCGAGGGAGATAGAAAGAAAGGCAAATATAAAGATATTGGCCAAACCACATGTCGGTCATAAAAATTTCAGCTTGAGACGATCGCAGATACAGGACAGGGAGAATCAATGTTAATTATCTTTCCAAGATATCATTTATTTTTATTTTTTTGGGCACCACGAGAGAGAAGCAATGTGGTGGTTTATAAAATTTTAGCATTGTCTCGACATAGGTGAGAGGATTGTTATTATTTACCTTATCAACATGTCGCTTCAGATGCTGAGACGGCGAATAGCAATATGGCAATTGTAAAATTTTGGCATGAGACAGAAACTAGAGTGGAGAATTGAGATTTGGCGAGATAAAAGTATTTAATTTCTTAACAAGCCAAGGATTCCATTATAAAGCTAACTTCACGAAGGGACCAGATAACAAACATTGACAGTGATTGATGGAGTCGGTAAAGAGTGCTGGCTAAGTGACTTTTGGGTGGCCCAAAAAGAAAGATATGATAAAAATTTAATTGGCAATATGGAATTCGTAAAACTTTTGGCCGCTGGGAAAAAGGAGAATTTTGTAAACAAAAATTCTAGATTATAATTTTAAGGAGGCCAGCTTAGCCACCCCCACACGGCCAGGATGCCATTGGTTGAGTGGTAGCAATGGTGATAGGCAGAGGTGAATAAATGAGAAAGACGGAGAAGTTATTAACGGCCACTGAAGGGATTGGTATGAGATATCAATGTGAGAGAGAAAGAGTCTAGGAGGATAACTCTCCTCTGACTTTCCCTCATGGAAGATGGAGAACTCCCCCCCCCACAAATGGAAAGTGATTAATTTTCCAAAAATGGGAAGTAATCAAATTTCTTGGCCTGACAAAAAAGAGATTTCTTGTTAGAAATCGAGATTTACTGAGAACCTCAGGCTGCGTCTGGCCCCACACCGGGTTTTGGTCGGTACCCATAGAAACAAACATCCTCAGGTTGTTCAGACAGTTCTGAGTTATAGAGTTACAGTTGAGCTGGTTTTGGAGTTGGTCAAAGCTTAACCAGAGTGTTGCCTTGCAGAAGTTGACCGAGAGATTCCACAACCTCTGACTTCGCCAATCCTACCAATAGCAAGATATACTGACGAACAAAGCCAAGCCAGCACCTAAGAACTAAATCAATTGACTTAAGATACCAACTTGCTTGAAACACAGAAGTGTCACATTTCGTAGAAAATGGGCTGGGAGAAAAACACTCTCCTGTATGTAACAGAAGGATAAAGTTAATTTGTTACTTCTTAACATACTTGAACCTCTTGGTTTTTTCTTTTATTTATTTATTTTTTTTCTTTCTTTGCGTTTGTGCGATACCACCTTCAGTCTGCACTCAGCCTACACTATGGCCCGACGCCTGATTGATCTTGTCTACCTAAGATCAAAGTCATAATGTGGTTAAGTTATACTTGAGATCAAAGCAGTTACTCCAGTGACTAGATGTTGCAAGTGAGCTGGGAATGATAGAGCTGGTATTGAACTGGTACAGCTGGTGAAGCCGTTAACATCAACGACCAGAATTGGACTCTGGACGGGCCATTGTCCCATATTGGTATCCTGACCAGAGGATTTTGCTGAGTAGTGATGACCACCGATCGACCAGGCCACAGGCTCTGTGGCAGCGACAAAGAGTCAACCCCAAAACACTGGTAGAAGAAACATTACAGCTTCACGCGACGACTGGGATTTGACCACAGGCCGATGGCTGGTGTCACACTTCTGTAGAATTGCATTTCTGTTGCTTCAAGTCTCTACTTCATCTGTGAGAACATTGTCCAGCCTTCTTTTCCATATGGAAGGACTGATATTATATAACTGTTCATTAATCTTTTCTTTCTCATGAAATAATAATAATAACCATGGAAACAATATTTGAATATGACATATGTCATTTATTGTTTGATAGGGTTTATATGTCTTGTATCCCTGAGAATCAGTGCTTGTTTAAATGCTACTGACCCCCATGAAGGACATGGTCTTTTGTAAAACAGAAGGCAAATCCCCCTAAGGTGGTTTCTGTAAAGGGAAATTACTTGTTGAAAGTGTAAAACACTTGAGGGCTGATGCCTGGCTTTTCTTTTTTTTTCTTTTTATAAATTTCAAATTGCCTGGAAGCTATCCTTTGCAATTATATTTTGCCTCTTATCATTTTTCTTTTCTTTTTTTTGCCTCATTTTCAGTCATATTTGATTTTTTTTTTTTTTTTTTTTCACCATCTTTGTCATTTTAAGTCTTTTATATGGTTTTATTTTTTTAGAGGGGCTTCAATTTTTTTTTTTCATTCAGTTATAACTTTTTTTTTTTGGTTCTGTTTTTCATTCAATTCATTTATACCAACAGCATGTCACAACTGTACATTTTGACATTTTTAGTATAACTTGTTTTTGGGTCATTTGTTTAAAACATTACCTTCAATGTAGATCCTTTGATCTTTTTATTTATATTTCTTTCTTTTTTCTCTCTCTCTCTCTGTGAGTTCCCCCTTTGTTGTTTTCCTTCTCTCTCATCTTACTTTGTTACTTCCCTCTTTGTTTTCCACATCAATCTTTTTCCTATAGTTGTTTCTCTCTCTTGTTTACTTTTTTCTTTTCTTTTTTTCTTTTATTACAATCTTAATCTTTTCTTTTTTTCCGTCTTTTTTTCTGTCTTTTTTTCAGGTTCATCCAATACAAGCCCCAGGATCATTCAATGTAGAGGATTACATTTAGGGTAGTATATATGGATAGGAGGGGAAGATAACAGTTGACTCTAGATTTGAACAGGTTAAGATTGTAATAATTGGGGAAACATCCTCTTGTGAGTCTGTTCCATAGAGCAGTGGTTCCTGGGAAGAAGCTGTTTGAGGGGAACTTCTCACCAATGGAATACAGAGGGAATGTGGGTGGTTTTCTACTATATAAGTGGCATGGTGAGCCCTAGCTGTGAAGGTTATACCTAGGGGGAACCAAAGGAGTATAGTTCATCCAAGCACTTTCCATAGTAGTAGCAATAGAGCAGTGAGAGAGAGGCTGCAGGGTGGAAAATAATTCTTCTGGAGACGCTTTTGATCTTGCATTGCTTTCTCTCCTCTTTCTCTTTTAATTCTTCTTGTTTTAATATCTATCTATCCATCACGGTCTGTTCATATCTATCTATCCATCACGGTCTGTTCATATCTATCTATCCATCACGGTCTGTTCATATCTATCTATCCATCTCGGTCTGTTCATATCTATCTATCTATATATATATCTCCAAATGATGAGATATTTAGATATAAATTTATTGTCTTATATTTATCTTTTTACTCTTGTTAGAATATACAATTTCTAGACTTTTTATCTAAAAAATTTTATCTAAACCTGATTCTCCAGCACTGGATTTTTTTTTCATCAGGAACTAAAAAAATAATTTTAAAATTTATTCAGACTAATATTCTCATAATTTTTAATGTCTATCTTCTATGTACTGTTTACCTTTGTGGAAGGATTTTAGAAGTTATCTTTCGCTATTGCAATGCACCTTTCAAAATTCAGTGTCATATTTGTTGAAACACTTCTTAGATATCTAAATTCTTGTACTTGCTTGATTTTGGTGTCTCCAATTCATAGTTTTTGTCTTGGGCTGTTCCTTTTGCTAACAACCATACATTCTATCTTCTTACAATTGATGGTTAGTCCTTTCTTTTCTCCTTCTTGTCACAGTCGTAATATATTTGATAGGCTTTCTCTCTTTCCAAACATTATCTGAAGTTTTCAACTGAAATATTATTATTCTAACTTATTCTGACTAAAATTTTTATCTTTGACAATGTTTAGATGAGCATACCTTTCAACCATTATCATATTGTGCGAAGTTCTGAGATTAAGTATTACAATTGTTGTTCCTTCATTCCTTAGTATGTTACACTCGGCCATTGCCTCATAAATAATGAACTGTTCTGTTTTGATTGTGAGGACACCCAGCAGAATTTAAAAAAAAAGCCTAGCCAAAAGGTGGAAGAACCTTCTTAAAGGATCAATGGCTATCTAGCACAATGGGGTAGAATTGACCCCAAAGTAGATATAACCAATGCAGTGATGACACAGCATAGCTGGGTGGCAGACTTCCTAGAGTGAAGCCAACAGGCTCCCCCCAATAGAAACGGCTGCATGTCAATGACCAAGATGAGCCTTTAAGTTGGAGGACATCAGTTGGGGGTTTAACTTGAAAAGGGATGGATTTTACCAGGTTTGCTTGTGTATGACATGCTACACAGGAATGAATCCCTCTCTGGCTTTCACCCCAGATATATTGAAGCAATTGGTCAGATAATCAACCCTATGACCACACCCAGTCATACTTTTGAGCACTGACTCAATCATTGTTCTTTCATTAGCTGCAATTCTCATATTTGGCATGTCATGACATTTTCTAATTCTTCTTCGCACAACTTATTCAATTCTTATTGGCTATGACCTGTGGTCTTATTCTGCCTTCAGGATGAAAATTTTTGTGTCAGTTTTTCTTGGTTGAAAAATTTGGTTCTTGTTTGAGGATCTGACCTCCTTTGAAATTTGAAACCTTCTTCTGCAGTCAGCAGACTCTATCTCTTTGTGTGCCTTATCACTCCCTCCAGACAGGCCTTAACGTCAAATTTACGAGGGCATGAGCCCACTCTTTTGATTAGACAATGAATAGAAATAGTACATATTTTTTTAACTCAAAAATTGTATTTAAAACAATCTACCTAGACAGAAATAATTTTGACGGTTCTTTAACTGGCAATTTTAAAAATAGTAATTTTTACAAACACAGTGTAACAATATTTTATAAACCATCTGGCTTTCTTTAAAATACACTTCTCTGAAAGTGCAAGTAATAGGATTACCTAGATGATAATAATATTTATTGGCTTACAGTTTATAATTAATTATTAATTTTAATTATTTTGTATTATTAACTAATAACATTTTTTGTAAAGAAGTAGAAACAAGACTCACTGCAAATTACTGAGGTATCTTTAAACTTTGTTTAGATAAGACTGTCGGAGTTAGCTCCTCCTCAGTTTCCTTAATCCTTCAACAGGGGTCTCTCTCCCCTGGCTATAAATACTGGCTGACCCTCCGCCTCAATCTCTTTTTCAACTCAGGCCTTGGGCCGCAACCTCGCGTGGAGGCAAGGTAAAACTTTCTCTTTTTCACTTAGGCCAATATGTGACATCTCACAGATACAGCGTTTCCCATATTCTGGGAACATGCTAAGGACAATACACGTACGTACGGACACTCAACACAACAGACACACATAACTTCTCCATACAAACACTATGTAACTTTTCATGTCTTCGTGTATTAATATGTTTGTTTACCCATAATATATATTTGTTTACCCATGTATATCGGTCTTGTTTGTCTTCTTTGGACTTAATGTCCGACATTCTCATGTAGCTGGACCGGCCAGCAGGAAAGTTTAACCTTCTGATATCTCTTTACATCTTCACCCCCACGGTCCACCACAAGACAAATCTTAATTTTGATTGGCTGATGCATTGATTTAAGTATTGTTATTATTATTATTATTATTATTATTATTAGTATTATTTTCTCTTCTTTGCTAATGTAGTGTTCCATTTCTTTTTGTTTTTTAACTTACATAAATAGAGCTGTTCAGAGTTCTATAAAAAATGATTTAATACATTTTCTATTTATAAGTTATTTTTATAGATACAATTAATTTAAGCAAATGCTTTGTTTTTAATTAAACAGTATTAATTACAGTTACCAGCCTGAATGTTTGAGAAATTTTGTAGAAAATATGCATTTTCCAACAGGAATCAAACCTCAAGAACACATGGCACAGTGGATAAAGGTGTTGGTTAGATCCAGTGACAGGATCCAAAGTTCAATACCCGGTTATGGCAGTGGAGAACTTGGAGAGGGGAATTATCAGGAGGTAACTGATAACTGACATCCATTAAACATAGCATGTGGAACTAGAACAGTCTACCCCAGTGAGTGAAATAAAGGGTTCAGTTCAACATTCCAACCACCTGAAGAAGGCCGGCGTGTGCAACGGCCGAAATGCTGTAATAAATATGGTGACAAAGATGAGGACAATAGTCCGAATAATGTAAATAGTGTACATAATACCTCATGTCAGAAATATAGACAGATACTGAAGAATCAAGCCTGTATTCTTATATGGAAACCATCATTTGATCTGGCATGCTATACCATTTAGCTATTAATATAATTAATATTGTTTAATTAAAAACACAGCATTTATCTAAATAAAATTATCTTTAAAAATAACATATAAACTGAAAATATATTAAATAATTTTTGGACTTAATCCATTTCATTATATGTTGTCACTGTTTACATTAAGATATGTTTCATGAGCAGATATGATCGATTGAGAAAAATTGTTGAAGTTTGTGTTTATAAACAGTAATTTGAACTTTGCTAACCAGACACTTCTCTGTAGCTAAAGTTTTTCTGTCTGTCCTCTTACCTACTGTTTTTACTTCCTTCCTTTATTCTTTTCAGTGAGATGTTCCTAGCGACTGAAACTACAACTGGACTTTCTCCTCTTTAGAAGACATTACCTGCAATTAACGTTTCCATGTTTTACAGTCTCTACTTGTTTTTTATACTCTTTCTTTCACCATATTTTGTACTCTCTTTCTCTCTTAGACAGACTTTATTTTTACTCTTTCTCTCACCATCTTTATTACTTTCTTTCTCCCTCCACAGATATTTCCACTCTTCTTCTCTCCATGTATTGTACTCTTTTTCTCCCTCAACAGACATTTTTTTATTCCTTCTATCACCATGTTTTGTACTTTTTCTATCTCAAATAAGTTTTTACCATTTCTCTTGCCATAATTTTTACTCTTTCTCTCTCAAAAGACATTTTTATTCTTTAACTGACCACATTTTGTACTCTTTCATTCTCAAGAAAAATTTTTTTTTTTCACTCTTTCTCTCTTAGCAGAAATTTTCACTCTTTTTCTCACCGTGTCTTATACTCACTTTCTCCCTTACCATGTCCTTTTTTTTACTCTTTCTGTATCAACAGCCTTTTTTTAAACTCTCTCTCTTACCGTGATTTTAATTTCTCTCTCTCTCTTACCGTGATTTTAATTTCTCTCTCTCTCTTACCGTGATTTTAATTTCTCTCTCTCTCTTACCGTGATTTTAATTTCTCTCTCTCTCTTACCGTGATTTTAATTTCTCTCTCTCTCTTACCGTGATTTTAATTTCTCTCTCTCTCTTACCGTGATTTTAATTTCTCTCTCTCTCTTACCGTGATTTTAATTTCTCTCTCTCTCTTACCGTGATTTTAATTTCTCTCTCTCTCTTACCGTGATTTTAATTTCTCTCTCTCTCTTACCGTGATTTTAATTTCTCTCTCTCTCTTACCGTGTTTTTAATTTCTCTCTCTCTCTCTCTTACCGTGATTTTAATTTTTCTCTCTCTTACCATGTTTTAATCTCTCTCTATATTACTGGGTTTTTAATCTCTCTCTCTCTCTCTCTCTTAGAATGTTTTAGAGCTCTCGCTTGGACCATATCTTTTACTCTCTCTGTCTCATACCAAATTTCTCTTATATAATCTCTTACCACAGTTTTTTGCTCTCTCTCGCATTTGTAAAGATTAAATGCCCACCCAGTTTTACATCTGATCATGCTAAATAAACAAACTTAAAAGCCTACTGCAGTGTTTTCCTTCACCTATTCACACCCCCTGCCCCACCAGTCAACATGATAAACAAAGCAAGGAAGATAATGTAATTCTTTTAAACAATCCGCCTGCCTCCACCCTCAACACAGCCAAATGAACACAAGTCAAAAAAATCCCTAAATAAAAGTAAAACTGACAAGCAACATTTATAATAGAAAAACCATAACCTGGAACTTTTAACCCCAAAATGTCTACTGCAAATTTATTGGAAGACTGAGAATAATTGAATAAATAGATAATCATATTCCTCTGTGTTTTGATAAGCAGTTTAACTATTTATTTATTGTCTATCTTTTAATCATTTTATTTGTCATCCATGTCATTTTTATGTATTAGGCTGCCACAAATATTCAATGTTGTGATAAAGCTATTAGAGGAAAATTAATATTTGAAATTACATGCATACATACACATATTTATATATATATAAATAC
>OZ038501.1:561675-621675 GCA_964036315.1 Acanthosepion esculentum
CCAAATACTCTGAAATGTTCATATTGGAGCTTCCGGTGCAAATGCCAAGCAGTACATCATACCGTTTCTAAATTTCTGGAAGAGTGAATTGCTACACTCTCACAGCTGGTCCTCAACTGACCCTACTATACTGTGCAGTTGACAAAATCCAAAACAAACAACATACATGTGTGAAATTAAAAATATAACATGGCGACCAATGTACACTGTATATATTAATCCATTTGACTGAATGTATTAAAATAAAAATATATATGAAACATCTTTATAACATATGTATTTATATAGAAGGAATACACATACATTATAAACATAGAAGTAAATGTATAATTATGAATTAAGTCAAGTGTAATTTTTTATATATATATATATATATAATCTCTATCATTAATCCAGTAACCTATTAGTCATAGGGACATCAGATGTACTGCAGCCATAGCTGCATCAGATGTACTGCAGCCGTAGCAGCAGGTGTGTGTCTAGGGCAAGATAGCCTGATGGACTCACCCTCTCCAGGCTGGTTTAATTCAGAGTTTTCCTTCTCCTATACTGGTTACCAACCCAGACTATAAGACCTATTCTGTCCTACTATTTAACCCATAGATGGGGGAAAGACATGTATTCATACCTATCCTAATGGTATTTGTAAGTGAATTTAACAAACTTAACTGAAATTCTAACTTGGTTGTCAGATTTTTGATTCTGAACTGCTAACAACTGCACATCTACACACACACACACATACATATATATATATATATATATATATATATATAGTTATAAAATATCTGTAGATAATAATAACTGCCATAAAACAGGCAAGAAATTATAAAATTATTTTTTTAATATGAGTAAATGCATGTGAATGTGGATGCTTTACTCTCTGTATATAAATAATATCATACAAGCGCACATATATTTCTAACCATATATATGTAAACTGGCAAATATGGCTGCATATACATTGATATATGATGTGCATAATTGCATCAGAAGATATATGTAATATGCTTCTCATAAGCAAAGAGAATTAAATTAGGCAAACAAAATAAGGAAGATAAATTCTGTCAAATCAAATTTTACATATATATATATATAGGCATGTCATAACAAAGCTATATTTTTATTAAATTGAAAAAATTTATTCAACTCATCAAATCAGATTATATATGTAAACTGGAAATTGAAATATGAAATTAATTCTTAGATAAAAATCTTTAAACTCATAAAACGTTGCAGTGTTAATCGGTAATTTCTCTAAAGAGACATTAGATTTTTTGTTTTTGTTTTAAATCTAAATCATCTATAATTTGTTTATTTTATTTTTCTTATAGAAATATCTATTTAAGCCCGTTTAAATTTATGTTGTGAAAATATAAAATTAGATTTTCTTTTGTTTTTTGTTATATACAACATTAAAAGCTTGAAAATGGACATTTTTACTTAATTGTGTAATTTTACATGTAAACTCCAAGCAATTATAATGATGGTCTTTACCCTACAAAAAAAAAATGGTAGTTTTTTTTTGTTTTTTTTCTAAGATGTGGGAATTTTGTTAATTTCTTGCATATCTCACACACATTTTAAATATGTGGATGATATAAAGGATAATGGCTCAGAATTATTAATCAGAGATCCGAATTCCAATTCCAGTTGGGTTTGCTATATTCACTTACATGCAAATACACTTAGGAAAGGTATGATTTTATTTCTTCTTCCCCAAACTATGGGTTAATTAGTAAGATCTGTATTGCTAAAATCAGTATTATCTCAAAAATAATAAAAATTCTGTACAAAATATTTAGATTTTGGTATTAAATAAGCCATAGATGACACTAATAAAAATAACAGCCAACCACTAACACACGTACATCACTTTTTTGTGGAAATAGATATAAATTTGTTAATTTCTTGCACATATACATGCATATATATATATATTTTCCACAAAAATTGTACGCTCCGGCCTTCTTCAGGTGGTTGGAATTTCGAACCGAACCCTTTATTTCGATCACTGGGGTAGACTGTTCTAGTTCCACGAGCCATGTTTGATGGATGTCAGTTATCTCCTGGTAATTTTTCCCTCTGAAAGTTCTCCACTGCCTGAACCGGGTATTGAACTCACACTCTTTGGGTCTGTTACTGGATCTAACCAACGCCTTTATCCACCGTACCATGTGTCCTTGAGGACATCTGGGTATGAATTTCTGAGTATTATAAACCTAATTTTTCAGCAACCATTTTTTACCAGTACTCATATTGCAATTTTGCTGTTATCATTGCATGTTCTTTACCAGATCTCATATTGCAACTTTTTGTTATCATTGCTGTTCTCTGGCACTCCTTATTACTGGTTCCCATATTGTATTTATTTCTATGCTTGGCCGACTCAGGAGATTTTTGTGGCCTAGCATATGTGCTGATTCCTTAAGTTTACGAATTTTCCAATGGTGTTCCCTGTCTATGATCTCAACCTGATCCCACAGGGGACGGTGATCTCCCTTCTCTCTCTATATGTGGTCAGCCACGCCTGATTTTTCTACTTCCCCTCGCATTACAGCTTTCTGGTGTTCTTGAAGCCTTACCTTGAGGGGGCGGCCTGTTTCTCCTTTATATTCCTTTCCGCAGCTGCACGGGATAGCGTACACACAGTCTTTAGTCCCGTTCTCCTCTATGGGGGGGTCTCACTCGAGAGAGATATCTGCGGTATAAGTAGTACCCTACAACGTAACAACTACCCTGGGTACATGGCAGCAGCCCCCCAAAACTGGGATAGGCGGGTGCAAGAGGAGGAGGAGGAGGAGGAGGACAACAACACTCAGAAAACAGTCTGCCTGCCTTATGTGAAGGGGTTATCAGAGAAAATACAAAGGATCTGCGGTCCATATAACATCAGGACAACCTTCAAAAGCGTGACAACACTTCGCAGATATCTCTCTCGAGTGAGACCCCCCATAGAGGAGAATGGGACTAAAGATCAAACATGGCTCGTGGAACTAGAACAGTCTACCCCAGTGATCGAAATAAAGGGTTCGGTTCGAAATTCCAACCACCTGAAGAAGGCCGGAGCGTACAACGGCCGAAATGTTGTGACAAATATGGCGACAAAGATGAGGACAATAGTCCGAATAATGTAAATATTGTTTTTTCTTAACTAAATTTTCACCCAATACAAGGCCTAAGAGCCATTCCAGATAGAGGGCTACTGAATGAGGTTCTTGCATGGATGTTAGAGGAGGAAGTAAGTGCAGATTATAAAGGTAGGTTGACCATAAATTTGTTCCATGAACTAGTGGTTCTTGGGGAAAAAGCCCTCTGAGTGAAACTTCCTCCTAACCAATGGAATATGAAGGTAATGTGACTGATTCAACCCTGTGTATGTGGCATGGTGTGTCTCAGTTGTAAAAGTCTGAATTTGTGAAACTAAAGAATGTAGCTTGTCAGAATATCTGCCACATTGGAAATAATGATAGTGTAGCAATAGGCTTGCAATCTTTACAAGATAATTAAGATAACCATTTTTTAGCTATTTTGCATGTTAAGAATGATTAAACTCTATCTAACATTAAGAGGCTTTTTGTTTGGAACTGAATTTGTTGTGATAGTCACAAAGAAGTTGTATTTTTTTTATAAGCATTTCATCCCAAGCAAGACGTAAGTGCCACTATTACACAAGCGGCTGCAGAGTGAAAGTAAGGGAAAAGTCTGGGTATAGGGGCGGATTGAGGAAAGGAAAAAAAGAATGGGGATCAAGGCATCAGAAAATGTCGACTGACATTATGTTTACATATTTGAAGATTATAGTTATCAGGGAAGCAAGTAAGAGGAAGGGAGTTACACTGTCGGGAAGTGCGAGAGAAGAAGCTGTTGGAGTAAAAGAGGTGGTTACATTTAACTGTTTTGACAGTAAAAGGGTGGGACAGAGATGCCAACCTAGTAGCATGCTTAAATTGATGCAGTTGGAGCACCAGTGAAATTAGCTGGTTAGAGATGATGCCATGAAAATATTTATAGAAAAGACTGGTGAATCTTATATGTGTTGTTCATGTCCTAAGTATTATCGTTCATTACCAATCTTTGTGTAATTATTCTATTTACTAACCTTCCCCAGATTACAACAACAGGCAAATGGTAGATTTGTAAATGTGCAAGATGGACATTGATGAGAAAAACCTTCTGGCACAACACAGTGACCCAACTTTCCTTGCAATAGATGCAGCTATTGATTCAATGTAGTTGTTTCACTTCAAGTCAGTTGAAAACCTTGAAAGTATCAAATTGTGTACAAAATATCTGTAGTTGAAGGCATACAATTGTGCCCAAATATATATTTAGTTGGATATATAAAATTGTGTTCAAAATATTTAGATTTTGGCATTAAATAACCCCTAGAGATGTTGATATGCCACTAAGCAAAATCAACAACAGTACATGTACATTGTAATTACTAAGGAATACACATTTTTCTATAAACATTTTAATTGTGCCTATTTTCGATAGGCATTTAAAACAATCATTTGTTATGAAAATTAAATGATCATATTGTAGTTGTAGGTGGGCCCTCTTGGTCACCTTGCAACCAATATTTTTAGATCCAGTTCGACACTGTATATCTGGTTTTATTCTGCCTATAAGCATTGTCAGTGGTAAGATGAGTAATAGTACTGATTTTGTAAGTGCAGCTTAGATGTGGAACAAGGCCAAAAGTATGGCCACCCAGTGAGGATTGAACTCACTCTCCACTTGTAACTGTTTTAGCAAGACAAGCTTGTTAACCATTATGCCGAGGTGCCCCGGACAAGTAATAATAACATAAGTTTTAATTGTTGGCGTAAATTGTCTTTAATTGGAATTTTTTTTTAACCTGATGACAAGTTAACTTTAATATTTTGGCATGAAGTCTTAATATTTTATACGTATGTATGCCTGTAGGTGTATTTACATATATGAGTGTATATGTGTACGTGTGCATGTTGGTATTTGAATTTCTAGCTTAGTGACAAGTAGAGATGGCTTTATTAGAATTTTGTGTTGCTTTCAAAGGTATTCAATATTTTAGCGTTTGTAAGTGTGCATGTACAATTATGCTTATGTTTCCCTGCATGTTTGAGGCTTGCACGTGTGTGTGTGTGTGCATTTCAATGTGCACTTGTGTTCGTATGTGTGCACATGTGTTCTTATGCGTAGATATGAGTGTGGGGTATTTAAATTTTCAAACATCTACTGCCTTTAGTCCCTGCTATATGCAGCACCCTCAGTTTGTCATCACAAAACCTTGTCGTGAAAGCAGTTAGAATAACGAACAATTGAGTAGAGAATTGATCAAACATCATTAGGACTCGCCATGCTACGTGCATTGTAGCAAACCACTTACATTCCCTCCGTATTCCATCGGTGAGAAGTAAGTTCAGCTTGACCAGCTTATTCCTGCAAACCATTGCTCTGTAGAATCAACTCCCAAGAGGATGCTTTCCCGACCACTACAATCTTAACCTTTCCAAGACTAGGATTAACCGTTATCTTCCCCCTCATATCCGCATATACTGAGCCTCTTACACTGTAACCCTTTACCTCAAGTGGCTCCCGGGCCTTATACAAGGTGAAGCTCATTGTAACAAAAAAATATAAAATGAAATACTGAGTACTTATTCACAATAAATGAAGAAAATTTTAAGCAATAATGATTTATATATACACATAAATATATAACTCATTTAGAATATACATTAGCAATAATTGTTTAAAAATAGTTATATTTTGGGGGTAAATAGTGCTCAATATCAGGAATATCTTACTTTTAATTCTTTCTGGGTTTAATTTTCATGAAAACATCTGTTAATATTAAGAAACACTCATTAAAACATTTCATTAGGAACATCATTCTAAGAACTTCATTAGAAACAGCAAAAAACTTAATTAGTAACAAAGAAAAGACTGCTGAACTGTGATGTGATATCAGTTCACCTAAATGGCAGTGAATACTGAACAATTACCTCACAGATGAAAAGGAGTTCTGAGACAACAGAAATCTGGCTCTACAGAAGAATGCTGAGAATGCCATGTGTGTTAAGGAAAATGGAAACAAAATTGGTGCCTACACTTAGAATCAAATAGAGGGAGTTGAAATTTATAGGACACAAAATGAAGAAAGGGGACACTCACAGGACATACTGCAGGCAAGAGGAACAGTGGGGAACAGTAAGTAATCTATATAGTGAGTTTGTGTGAATAAATGATAGAGAAGGGAAGTGATGGCGAATAGACAAACCTTACTAATACCTACAAAGAAAAGGAACTTAGGGAGAGCCAAGACCACTCATTTACTGTTTAAGAAAACTTAGTATTAGTGACTTGCTCATATTTCCTTTTAGTTTTATTTTTGTTACCTTTTTTGTTTATGGTTTTTACATTTCTGCATTGATAGCAAAATCCATGCAAAAAAACAAAATAGGCAACAAAAAATAAAACAATAAAGAAACCTTCTCATTTCATGTTGTATTGTTTTTTCATGTTATTTTTCTTTTCTTTTCTTTTCTTTCTTATTGATTTATTTTTGTTTACTTTTTCTTCATGATTTACTTACTTCTTGTTTTTTGTTTCCTTTTAGTTTTTTACCATTTTTTGTGTACTTTATTTCATTTTTGTTCCTTTTTCTTTTTTTATTTTCATTTCAGTTTTTCTTTTATTTTTGTTTCCATTTCGTAAAATTTTGCTTCTTTTTATTTCCTTTGTATTGTTTTAATTTTATTTCTGTTTCCTTTTTTATTTCTGTTTCCTTTTTTTTAAAATTTGTTTCCTTTTTTATTTCTGTTTCCTTTTTTATTTATTCTTTTAGTTTCCTTTCATATTTTATTCTTTGTTTCTTTCTATGTGCATCATTGTTTTATTTTTGGTATCTTTTTGTTTTCATTTAACCTTTTATTTTATTTTCATTTCCTTTTTTTTATTTTATTGTTAGCATCATCCAGTAAAGTATAACTTAATCAACACCTTAATACTGTAGTTCTTAGAAAATCAAACCACAACTATTTTTGTAGTAATCTCACTGAAAGTAAATTGAAAATGTGGCTTGAGAACCTTTTTTATTCTGTTTTTTATTTTTAATTATTTTCTATTTAATAAACCTTGATTTTAAATTGGGTACCTTTCAGAATTAACACCTGTTTTGTATTCAGCAAACATCAGTAAACAATCCGGATCTATCTCAGCTCAAATTACTGCAACAATTACATATAACCTGGTGCAAACACCTTGCATGTGTTCATCCACAGAGCTGTGAAAAACTAATGATTTCAGTCTCCAACACCTGAACACCTGGAGATTTTACCTGGTAATTAGCAAAGGTTAATAAAAATAATGATAATGGAGACCTTGTCTCCTGCTGTTACAAGAACAATGATGGTGATAACAATAATTGCACCAAAAATTGCAGTGTACAGAGTTGGTGTTTTCACACTTTAGCAGATTGTAGCTTCTGATTGGTTAATTCTTTTCTGTGAAATGAGCACAAAAAATACTTTTATTTGTTTTCACTTTCGTCTAAAGAGTTTTCATTATTTTATGTACATGAAATAAGTCACTGTGTCGTGCTAGACAATTTTTCTCTCTAAAATCTATCTTACATATTTATAAGTCTGCCAATTGTCCATGCTTTGAATACTGCTGCCCAGTGACATGCAGAGGTTTGGTGATGCCCAGGGCCACCAAGTTGATTGTATGCGCCTAAAACTCAAGTAGGGTGGCCTATATGACCTAGTACTGAGAAATGTGAGAAAGGAAGATATTTTAAATATGTAAAAACAAATGAATCATGAAATAAAAAACTTTATTCAAATTAAATATAAACTAAATTTAAATTTCACTCTTCAATTGGATGCCCTCCCAATAGGGAAGCCTGGGCTTGTCAGACCCTCTCCCCGCTTTCTGTATACCGCTGCTGCTGCCGCTGCCACATATAGGCTGGTGCTCTTGCTATATATTTAGAGATTCTTGATAAAATACAAAGAATAATCTGCATTGTTATTGGTCCTGACCTGGCATCCCAGTTTGAGTCAGTTTTCCACCACCATAATGTAGCTCCCCTGTGCCTTTACTATAAATATTGTCATGGTAATTATTCCGGTGGACTATGGTACCTTGACTTTATGAATTTAAGCACAGTACCACATTGGTGGCTAGGTCATCTCATCATTTTACATTTACTAGATTTATGAGTAAATTCTCTGCTAACACTTTTCTGTTGCACTTCTCACTTGTGGAACTCTCTTCCAGCTTCTTGCTTCCCACTCAACTTTGACCTTCAAAAATGTAAATGCCATATCAATTGTTATCTTCTTTCTTCTTAATTCTTGTTCTTTTATTTTTCTTTCTCTTTAATAGTATTTTTTTCATATTCTCTAAAATTCTGTAACCCCTTGTACCTTAGTGGCTTTATTGCCTTGCTTGTGGTGAAATAATTAAAAGAAAAAAGACATGCTATTTGGTGTAATTCCATATGCATAAAATAAGCTAGTATCTAGAATACTTTTTTTTTATTTAAAATAAATGAATAAAATTGATTTGTATACAAGGTCTATTCAGCTGGTAGTGAGACATTAGTATGAACCAAAACAGTAGCCTATGTAGGGAAATTGCACCTTAAATCTCTTCTCCTGAAGAACTGTCAAACATTAGTATTAATGTTTGACTAGTACTTATTTTCATCTTGATTTTGATTTGATTTTTATTAGTTGAAGCATTATCAACCATTATTACTAATTTATTAATACTTTTGTTATTTTCTTTATTGTTTATGAGATGAAGCATTATCAACCATTATTACTAATTTATTAATACTTTTGTTATTTTCTTTATTGTTTATGAGATGAAGCATTATCAAACATTATTATTATTTTTTGATTATTATTTACTTTCATTTTAATTTTTATTATATTTTATTAGATATTATCAAACATTGATATTAATTTTTGTCTATCTTAATTTTTATCTTAATTTTATTAGATGAAGCATTGTCAAACATTATTATTGTGTATAAATTTATTTTTATCATGAATTTGTTTTATTTGATGAAGCATTATTTTTCATTTTTGATTAGTATTTAATTTTTACTATTTTAATTAGATGAAGCATTGTCAAACATTATTATTCTCTTTTGACTAGTATTTACTTTGTCTAAAGAGAAAATTCTTGTAAAGCTTACTTCCGACCTTCATTTATCACTATTTAAGCTTATGTTGCAATAAATTATACTCATTAACTATCAAGAAGGTTAATTCTTCTAAATCTTTTCACTCCAAGCAAGGTGGGAATGCCACTAATATGCAAAAGGTAACAGATATTGAAAGTGAGAGAAAAGACTGGATATAGGTGAGGGGATTGAAGATTGGATAAAAGATGAATAAGGTTCAAGACGACAGAAGATGATGTCCACATGAATGGCCTGGAAGTTTATATCAGCTAACATCTCCCACTGGCTAGGGAACTCTCTCTTAAATCTCCAGACCATTCTTACATTGTCTCTGTCTCTCTCTATTTAACTGTCAGCTATCTCTTCTTTCTCTACCGTTCCCTTTCCTCTCAAGACAGTTCCATGTTAGATAGGTATTTCTGATAATACAGACAATCTCTCTACACCCATTCGCAAATATATATGCATGCCCACCATGCCAGGTAGCTTAAACACTCTGTAACTGATCTCGCTGGCATCCACGCCCTTAACATTTCAATCACTCAATCTCTTATGCAAGTGGTTGACTTCACCACACATTTCCCTAGTAACTCTGACAGGCACACTCCACTTCTCAATCTCATTTTTTACCTCTATCCCTAACTCTTGTAATACGCAGCTCTGCCCTCTTGGCAACTCTGATCATGCACCTTCTGCTCCCCCACCAGTCAAGAACCTCCTACTAACAGAACATCTTTCTGTTATCAACAAGCAGGTTGGGACTTGTTCTGTAATTTTCTTTGTGACATACCTTGTAATTAAGTTTTCAGTCATCCTGTTCAGAAGTGGATGGCATCGATGCTTTCATTCCAGCATGGAAATACCAAGTTAACCCATGTTCATCTCCTTGGTTCTCACCTGCATGCTCAGCCACTATAGCCCACAGGAATCACTTCTTCTGACTGTACCCGAGAGAGACATGTCTGATTGTAAAGTGTCTCTTTGTCTCTGGTTGCAATGAGTGCAAACATGTCCTCAATGAAGCAAAGTTACTGTTTGCTGATAGAATGAAATGATGTATAGCATCACACAAGTTCAGTTTTAGAGATTATTGGTGACTCTGCAAGAGTCTGTTGAACAACAGAAAATCCTACATCTCTCCGCTATTAAGTCAATTTGGAGTCATGACTTCTATAGCAGATAAGGTTGAAAACTTTGCTCTGAAATTCTCTTCCAACTCAACATTCGACTTATTTGGAGTAGCCACACATGATTACCTCCTCTCCAAGAACAGAGGCTCTACTGAGTGGTATGTGCATAACCCCATCACTAGGCTCAGACATCATTTCTAAATTAGACTAAGGCAAGTGGAGGTGACAGGATCCCACCCATTGTTCTAAAGAAATGTGTTCCAATTCTTTCCAAACTCTACAACTATTGCTTCACTGCTTCCTGCTTTCCAGTTTGTTGGAAGTCTTCCTCTGTAGTTTCCTGTTTATAAGAACTCTGGAGAACCTTCCAGTCCCTCCAACTATCACCCTATTAGCATCCTACTGCTTTTTAGCAAAGTATTTGATGCCTTAATGCTGAATTGGTTAATCATCTTACCTCTCATGACCTACTCTTTGGCAAACAATATAGCTTCAATTTTGCCTGGTCTACAACTGATGTGCATCACTGAATATTTATATCAACCCCTATATAATAAATACATAGCTCGAGCTGTCGCTCTAGATCTCCAAAGCATTTGACAGGGTTTGGCATGAAAGTCTTCTATACAATCTTCAGGGCTACAGTATTACAAGGATACATGGCACAGTGGATAAAGGCATTAGTTAGATCTAGTGACAGGACCCAAAGAGTGTCAGTTCAATATCTGGTTAAGGCGGTGGAGAACTTGGAGAGGGGAATTAACAGGAGATAACTAATAACTGACATCCATTAGACATGGCATGTTGAACTAGAACAGTCTACCCCAGTGAGTGAAATAAAGGGTTCAGTTCGACATTCCAACTGCCAGAAGAAGGCCAGAGCATACAATGGCTGAAATGTTGGGATAAATATGGCAACAAAGATGAGGACAATAGTCCGAATAATATGAATAGTGTACATAATACTTCATCTCAGAAATATAGACAGATACTACAGGACGATTATTTGATTTATTTAAAACATTCCTATGAAATTAGGAAATGAAGTTTGTCCTGAATAGGCTTGCTTCCAGGTCCTTTCATATGAATGTGGGTGTCACCCAAAGCTTTAACCTGGCTCCTACACTGTTTTTGATCTTCAATGATCTTCTTGAAGTCATCAGTTCCCAAGGAGGCATTTATGCAGTTGACATTACCATTACTCCTGTCTCAGTAGCAAATCCTTCAGAGCTGATAAAGTTAACCTGGATGCTGCTCTTGAAAAGGACCTCCAATCAGTGGCTAACTGAGCCAGGAAACAGCTTGTAAATTTTAATGCTCCCAAAACTAACCTGCTCTCATTTAACCACCATAGAGAAACCTCCCTGCCTGCCATCAGCATGGCATTGACTCTTGGAGAACTCAACAAGTGGAACGACTACATTGAATCAATAGCTGCATCTACTGCAAGGAGCATTGGTTTATTGTGTCATGCCAGAAGGTTTTTTGTGCCATCTTGCACATTTACAAATATACCATTTGGCAGTGCATTGAATACTGTTGCCGTATCTGGTCTGGTGTTCCTGCTATTCATCTCGACATTCTTGACAAAATCCAAAGAAGAATCTGAAATGTAATAGATCCTGACTTGGCATCTTGACTTCAGTCACTTTCTCACTGACATAACATGGTTTCTCTCTGTTTTTTCTTCAAATATTTTCATGGCAACTACTCTGATGAGCTTTTTTCCCTGGTATCCCGACAACATGAATTTAAGTGTGTTACTAAACTGGCATCTAGGTCCACCCTTTTACTGTTGAAATAGTTAAATGTAACTGCCAATTCTTCTTCAACAGTTTCTTTTCTCGCATTTCCTGTCCCATTCTCTATGTCTATACCTTTCATATAAAGTTCAATAATCTCTCATCTATGATAGTAAATATATTTGTTTTCAGTTTTTTGCATGTTTTGGGTTGCAACAAAAGTTTGTAACATTTTTCAATGGTATTTGAACATAAATACATAATCTGAAAAGTGACATCTTAATGTCTTTGTATACAATTGCAATGCGGATTGGGAATTGTACAAGTTTGGAGGAAAATAAGGTGCATTTTCATTATTTAGTGCTTTATTTCTGAAAAGGAAAAACTCTACAAACAACAAAAATGATAGGTGTCATTTATACAGAGGGTGCTGTTTGCAAGTGGAAGAATGTGAATGTTTGCATTTGTTGATGGCCAAATTGAAATGCTGATTAAAAATAATCTTGGTCCTATGAAACAGGTCATTGTAAAGATAATTCATATATCTCCTATAAGCATTGTAAAGTATTTGAAAATACTTGGATACAGGAATCACTATCATGTTTGAGTGCCTCATCATTTAATGGGAAAAAATTTAATGGACTACATTTTTGAAAAATCGGATCATGATTATTGGCTTGGGGACTACTGTTATTAAGTTAAAAACTGGACTGCAAATTTCTTTATTCTTCAAGTTAGTGCATTTTTACAGTAATTACCCTAACACACATTTTGCTATAATGTGCTGATTTTGCTTCATTTTTTTTTTTTTGTCTCACCCTAAATGATAATGCCATTATGATGTGTAGGTATTTACAGGGAGAGAAAGAGAATGAGGAGAAGTGAAGAAAGGACAATAAAGGAACAGGGTTCAGGAAGACAAGACGGCAATTGATAATTTTTGAAAATTGTTGGTGGCAGGAAATCCAGAAATTTAAAGGTAGTTCCACAGGTGATATGTGCGAGAAAAGAAACTGTTTGAATAGAAGTGGTGGCTGCATCTATCTAGTTCAGTTGTAAAAAGGAAAAACACCCCAAGACAGTTGCTTGTTATCCCTATATACACCTTTTTGATTCTCATAGAAACCAGATCTATGTCTATGTAATCAAATGACAAAGAAAAAGGTTTATACATTGTAAAAGAAACTAAACTAAACTGATGTTCCTTTGCATGTGCAATGGGAGAGTTTCTGAATGGGTCAAAATATAATTTTTACAAGAAATGGGTATGAGAGTAAAGTGTTTAGCATGAGCTTTTATTTAAAATTTGATATGGGCACCAGATTTTATCAGCTTCTCAAGCTGTCCATGAATCTCAACTGCTTTCACCAGGAACTCTTGTGGTATGGAAGACATAAATTCTTGTATTCGTTCTTCCAAAGTCTTGGTTTGGTATAGTAGACTTGCTCCCTTAACCAACCTCAAAGAAAAAAAGGTCATGGGTATTAATTCGGGACTCCTGGCTGGCCACTTACACATAAAATAGTGAGTTACTTTTCAATCACCCTGTATATTCCATCATCATAACAGGTGATTTCATATGTGATGTGCATGGTTATCATAGAGAGCAGGCACTTTATAATCAAGATTGCCATTGAAATTGGCTAGACTTGTCGGGTTTCGATCGTAGCTAGAGGCAACCGGACGTCTAGCCACACTGATGAGCTGTGAAACAGCGAAACAGTCTGTCTGTGGATGACAAAAATAGTAGCTCCTGAAATTAATTTCGGTTGAGCCCTCTGGTTTGGGGTGTGAATTTGTAAACAGTGACTATCTATGCTAATACGGCACGACTCTTCGACAGAATTGAGTCACTCTCAGTCACTGTGTGTTTATCCGAATCTAAAAATAAACACGCTAAAATTCACCTCCATCCCGTACCGTACGCTGATGGCTTAACGGGTAGAGATTCCGACTGACGAAAAATCAGTCGGGTTTCGATCGTAGCTAGAGGCAACCGGACGTCTAGCCACACTGATGAGCTGTGAAACAGCGAAACAGTCTGTCTGTGGATGACAAAAATATATATATATATATATATATATATATATATATAATGTGTGTGTATATGTATATATAAAAATTTAAATTTCAGCATACCCTCTCCTTCATGCACATGTGTATTGACATCAACATATCTCTTTAATCAGCGTCCAGACCACACTCCTCTCCAGTCTCTTGAACAGGAGTAAAGGTTTATCCTCTGTTTCCTGTTTAGGATTGGGTATCTAGTACCTTCTAAAGCCTACTTCAGCTCTATACTCCTAATGTTTGTCCTTTCCTATGCTAATATAACTCCACACTGTTACCCTCTACTTTGAGTGGTTCTTGGGCCTTGTATTGAGTGAACGTTAGTTAAAAAAAAAAAAAAATGCTAAAGACCGAAAATACATCAGACAAAATTTTTTTCTCAACTTTCTCATTAATTTTGCGAACATACATCTTATTACAAGCTCCACCTGAAATATAGAATCAGTTATATGTTTATATTTAAACAGAACCGGATAGGAAAAAGTTCAGCTGTCACCGAAAGCTCTGTAACTCTGCAGAATCGTTGACAATGTCTTAAAATATTCATATGTCTTTTTTGTCACAATTCCCATGAAGGAAAATCAGAAAAACCATTCAGGAAAATCAATTGTTTTGAAAACTCTTCTGTCTTGTTTTTTTTTTCTTTTCTTTTTTCTTTTCTTTTTTTTCTTTTCTTTTTTTTCTTTTCTTTTCCCTTTCTTTTCCCTTTCTTTTCCCTATTTTTTCCTTATTTTTCCCTTATTTTTTCCCTTATTTTTTCCCTTATTTTTTCCCTTATTTTTTCCCTTATTTTTTCCCTTATTTTTTCCCTTATTTTTTCCCTTATTTTTTCCCTTATTTTTTCCCTTATTTTTTCCCTTATTTTTTCCCTTATTTTTTCCCTTATTTTTTCCCTTATTTTTTCCCTTATTTTTTCCCTTATTTTTTCCCTTATTTTTTCCCTTATTTTTTCCCTTATTTTTTCCCTTATTTTTTCCCTTATTTTTTCCCTTATTTTTTCCCTTATTTTTTCCCTTTTTTTTTTTTTCTCCATAGTTTCAATAACAACAATGCAACTCAATTTCTATGTTTTTTTACCCCTTCAGGACATGGGTGATCACAGCTCACCACCATTTCTTGTCCTTTGTAGCTCTTAATAAATCTTGTGTTTTTGCTCTCTCTCATAAACCTTGCTCTGCTATTCATTGACTCAAGCTCACTACGTTGGTTACACTTTGCTTTCTACTGTCTCTATTGCTTTCAATCTGTCCTGTGAGTATCAAAATTTCCAAGCCCCCTTATAACACCCTGTCCTCTGTAGCTCTTAATAAATTTTATCTTTTGTTCCGCAATCCATTTACTCAAGCTCGTGAGGTAGGTAATTTGTCGTTTTCCACTCTTTCCTTCAATATGTCCTGTGAGTATCATATTTTGTAAGCCTTGTTTCCTTATTATGTGCTCTAGAAACTTCCTCTATCTCTTCTTGATGTTAAGTATAAGTGTCTTTTTATTTCCATTTTCTCTAAAACTTTGTTGTTGCTCACATGTTTGGTCCATGGAATTCTTAATATCCTTCTGCAGAGCCACATTTCTGTTGCTTTAAGTCTCTTCATCTTTGAGGAGATTGTCCAGCACTCACTGCCATATAGGAGTACTGATATTACATAACAATTTGGCACTCTTTTTTATGTCTAATGAAATTTTCCTGTTTCTTAATACCTTGTTCAACTTTGGGGAGGTATCTTTCATTACTTCAATGCAGTGGGTAAGTCATATCAATTAGTTGTCAGATTCCTTTTTTGAAATCTATTATGACTCTGTCTGGTCTAGTTGTATTGCTTTTCCTCTCTGTGAGTATTGGGAAATTCCACAGTATAGCCACTCCTGTATCAGGACTTCAATACCATACTTTGAACAGTCTTGCTAATTTGTATATTGCTCTTGCCTGTAATGTCTAATAATGTATTGTTTCTCAGCAACTTCTTCTTCTCCTTATTCTTCTTCTCCTTATTCTTCTTCTCCTCATTCTTCTTCTCCTCATTCTTCTTCTCCTTATTCTTCTTCTCCTTATTCTTCTTCTCCTTATTCTTCTTCTCCTTATTCTTATTCCCCTTCTTCTTATTCCCCTTCTTCTTATTCTCCTTATTCTTCTTCTCCTTATTCTTCTTCTCCTTATTCTTCTTCTCCTTATTCTTCTTCTCCTTATTCTTCTTCTCCTTATTCTTATTCTCCTTCTTATTCTCCTTATTCTTCTTCTCCTTCTTATTCTCCTTATTCTTCTTCTTATTCTTCTCCTTCTTCTTCTTCTTCGTCTTCTTCTTCTTCGTCTTATTCTTCTTCTTCTTCTTCGTCTTATTCTTCTTCTTCTTCTTCGTCTTATTCTCCTTCTTCTTCTTCTCCTTCTTCTTCTTCTTCTTCTTCTTCTCCTTCTTCTTCTTCTCCTTCTTCTTCTTCTCCTTCATCTTCTTCTCCTTCATCTTATTATTCTTATTCTTATTCTTATTCTTTTTCTTATACTTATTCTAGTAGTAGTAGTACTCAAAAAGTACCTGACTTTATTTATTCCACCAAAACTAATGGGGCATTTGATGCCATCCTTCCTGCACATGCATGAAAAATTTTCTTGCTAGTCAGCTGCATCAGTTCTCAGTTGTTATGCCCAGAGTACATGCCCATTGGATTTTCATGAAAGATGACCAAACAAATCAAGCAGAGACATTGGACCAAACTTTTCTGGTCAAGGACAACACATGACTTGTTTGACAAGCTACCTATACTCTCCCAATTTGACACTCTGCGACTTCTGTCTCTTCCTCAATCTGAGAATCACATGATTTCCATTCAAATTTGCCTCTGCGGCTTTGCCAGCATGTTGAGGACACTCAGTGCATAAAACAAATCCTTTGTTAAAATGTGTGGTGAACATTCCCATAGAAGCAAGCATGCCAGAGTGGCTTGCATCTGGTGCAAGGGTAAATAAGGGTTTTATCTCAGCATGTGGCATCAGCAATTTTGCTCGTTGAAAATGGCCATTCCAGCAGTATGTGCAGTAACGAGGGTTTTTGTACAGTTTGGCATGTTTTGACCAATAGCAAGTCATGTGCTGATTGGTCAAACAGGAGGAGGCTATTTACTTGGGTAGCTGAGAATAAAAGTGAAGAATGCTGATTGGTTGGTTGACTCTGATGTTGGCTTGAGAAAAGAGGGGGGCTGAAGCAGTGAGAAGGGGAGAAAAAGATGGGTTTACGTTTTGAAGTGTGCAGAAAGTAAGAACAGCGGATTAAACCAGTGGGGTATCTTGGATTGTATGAGCAATAGAGACGCAGTTAAGCTACAAAATGGAATGCGCACTGATCCTGCGCTTATTCTCACATTGTGAGCAATTTTCTGGATTGTTACGCGATGGTCTTCCACTGAGGTGTTTGAAGCCATTGTACCATTTCTTGATCCGAGTTTTGCTCATGGCATCATCGCCAAAGGTCTCCTGAATCTTCTGGATTATTTGAACTTGATGCAATATCTCTGTTCAGTACATTCGGTCATCTTGTGTGAAAACAAATATCTGATGGGCATGTGTACTACATGTTTGTACTCTAGACATAACAGCCAGGAACTGACGTGGCCTACAAGTGCACAGGAAGGATGGCATCAGTTCCCACCCAAAAGATTTTACACACATGTTTTGGTGGAAAAAAATAAAGTCAGGTCAGATACATTTTGAATTCATCTTATATGAGTCAAAATTATTTACATTTTTTTTTACTCAAAAGTTACAGCAATTCACAGATAATAAAGAAAAAGAATCTGTAGAGATCTATAGTCGTCTACATTCTGAAGGAACGTGAAATTAAAAAAAAAAAATGGGTTGTCACATTGAGTAAACAAGTAGTGAATTGGGTTACATTTGAAAAAAAACCCAGCATGACTAAATATTGTATTGAATTTTTATTCAGTCAGTTATGTGCCATGTGTGATACACACTCAGGTGATCATGTATCTTTTGATACATGACTGACGGGCAGTATTTTTTCCTGCAGTAGGTTACCATTTCTTTCTGTGGTAGACCAGTTGCCATCCAAAGCTATAGAACCCAGTCTGTCCTGCTATTTACCCATGGCTGGAGGGAGAAAAGAGGATTCATACCTTTCCCAAGGGTAATAGTACGTAAGTGAATGTAATGGATTCGAATGGAATTTGAACTCGGCTCTCCAATTCCTCAATTCAAGCTGCTATCCATTACACCACCATGCCTCCTTTTTCTTATTAGTAGTTAAAATTAGCTAAACAATATTTTCAAAGTAGATGCAAAAGTGGTAAGTAGCAAAGTTAAAAATTTAGTAATACGATTCGCGATCTCAATTTGGGAACCGTGTTTCAAATGCAGACAATACTGTATACAAATATATATACAACTATAATTTGCTATTGTTCACCCAATACGAGACCCAAGAACCACCAAGGTAGAGTTTTACTGAATGGGGTTGTTTTATGGATGTAAGAATTGTAGATTATGTGGAGATTTAGGTTAAATAATGGTTGACCCTACACTTGAAGAGGTTAAGATTGTAGTGTTTAAGCAAGAATCCTCTTGGGACTCTGTTTCCCAAAACAATAGCTCTTGGGAAGAAGCTGTCTGAATGGAACTTCCTCCTTACTAATGGAATATGATTTGAATATCTGAACATGGCATGAAAGGTCTTCGCTGTAAAGGTCTGAACTGTCAGAACAAGTAAATGTAGCTCATCAAAAGATTTTCCATGAAAAAAGGAATAGGCTTGTGGTGTTGTAGCGTGAAAAATAACTCATCACCTACAAGGCCATGTAAATGCTTTTGAACTCTGTCAAATTTGGAAAGAGAGAATTGAGCAACTGCAACCCACGTGGCAGCAATTACTACATTTTTAATTAGAACAAATTTAAAAGGAAGCTGAGTGTCTCTCCTGACATAGACTAGTAAATAAAAACACAAGTAAAAGTTCAACTAATTACATGGAAGTTGTGGATTCAGTCCTTGTTTCATGTACCACTGAAAAATATAAAATTTATGCTGGTTCAATGAAAAAACATTGACATCAGGAAGAACTGTGAATCTGGAGTCCCTTGCAAGTACACTCGAGTTGAGAAAAGTATACCTCCTGGATCTAAAAATGAGTATCTTTATGAACATTTTCAAATGTTACAATATTTGACAAATACCTGAGGAGGGCTGGAAGGTAGAATGGCTGAACCATTGTTATAAAAACAATAAAGTTAAGAAAACTGGTCAGAATGAATCTGTGTATAAAGTTCCATGAAGTATGGAATATGAACAACTCTACTCTTGTAGATTTAACCTCTTCCTCGCCAATTATTTTGGGAAAAATGTTTCATTTTCAGAGGAATTTTTTGTCTGTTTTTAATACAGTGACTAATAAAATGAGGCACCTTGAAGTACCCAAGCAGTGGCTAACACCTCTACCAGACATATGAGTTGACAATTGGACTCCTTTCAAGCCCAGAAGAGCATAAAAAGAGCCAAGATCGATGTATAAACATGTCTCTAGCTGGTTTTGAAGGCTATGTTTTGGACATGTTTATTCAGTTGTACACTTCTGTTAAAAATGTACATACATGTCTACACTGGGGAAGGGTTTAATAAAGTGTTCAGTTTGAAATTCCCTGAGGGTTGCCTGTATCGACAAGATGACTGGTGATCACAATGGCTGAAATATTGTGATAATGACAACAAAGAGGAGGACAATAGTCCAAGTCTAAAAAATGTAAATGCTTTATGTAGATTTTTTGTTTTTTAATATTTGCTAGAAAATAGACAGGTTAAAGAAGTGTTTGAAATTGGATAACAATATTTTTAAAAACATAAAATAAAAGATATATTCATAATATACTTTTTCTTTTTCTTTTTTTTTTGAGTGAATTATTCAAAAACAATAATTTTTAAACAAATTAAACACATGTACTCACATCTTCATTTGACATTTTCTTAAATTAAAAAATAGATGTTATTTTAAAAATTTGAGGTCACTAAATAAAAAAAAAAATAGTATATAATTTAGAAAACCGCTCTTAGATATATTTACAGGCTTAATGAATAAAAAAAATACATTGTGATGAAAATATTGATAAAGAGATGAGACAACAATTGAAAAAGAAATACAC
This sequence comes from Acanthosepion esculentum, assembly GCA_964036315.1. Lineage (NCBI taxonomy): Eukaryota > Metazoa > Mollusca > Cephalopoda > Sepiida > Sepiidae > Acanthosepion > Acanthosepion esculentum. The sequence continues at coordinate 581,940 of OZ038501.1, forward strand.
ATTATTTTAATTGCCATTGTATCTTATTTTTCAACTTGGGAGAAACAATTTTTCTTTGCTAAATTCTTAAAAATAGAAAAATTTTGTCAGAAATAAATTTGCTAAATTCTTTGTAATTTCTTCATTAGTTCTGTACAACTGTCAAAGATAAGGAACGTTTCTTTTTGTAGTTGCCTATGTTTTATTGATGCTCTTTTCTGTTTCTTATCTTTGGGCTAAATAGGTATTTTCATTTTCAAAGCAATTAGGCATTTGTTCTCGTTTTTTTTTTAATATACAGTTCATATTTGAATGATGTCAGATGAGCTTGATAGGCAAAACTTTATTTACTTGCAATGTTTCATTTACATATCTCTGCACATCTAAAAGTTCATGTACATAGATATGAAGGGTGTTCCAATAACTTGGACCAATTTTTAATGTGAATTAAGTTTAAGTGTCTAATGACTTTTTTCTTTTACTTTCAGATTTAAAAACTTAAGTCTTTGGCAATTTTAACCATGGAAAGTTTAACAATCAAACAATGTGTTAAAGTTATCAAAGCCTATTATGAAAATAGATGTTCAAACAGAAATACATTTCACACACTTTGCGATTTTTGGTCAACATAATCGACCAACCAAGAGTGCAATTGGAAACGATGTAACATTGTTGTGGAGAGGTTCAATTCCTGCATGTGATGATGAATAGCGGGGTCTGGATTTTTGGCCACATTCTCGTGCACAGCAGCAATGTTTTCAGCTGAACGGCGTAAACGAGCACGCAATCATGTTTTCACATCTGCACCAACCTAGTTTGTTTGAATTTACGAACAATTTTTCCAATTGCATTCTTGAAACTTTAACATGTTGTTTGATTGTTAATCTTTCCATGGTTGAAATTGCCAAAGACCTAAGTTGTTAAATCTGACAGAAAAAGAAAAAAATCATTAGACACTTAAAATTAATTCACATTTAAAATGGGTCCAAGTTATTGGAACAGACTTTATATAGTGTGCGATGGATAAATTGTCGTCTAAATAACACAAAAACGAAAATAACACTGACATCTCATTTTAACAGATATATTTACCAAAATTACACAAAAAAATATCTTGAAATACTAAAGAGTAAATTTATTCAATAAATCATCATTGGCTTCAATCACAGCCTCCAGATGACTTTAGAATCACTTGCGTATCTTCTGGATGGTCCTATTGTTTAAGTTGGTGAATAGTGCCATATTCCTTGCCTTCAGTTCATTTTTGGTGTCACAAGGAGTTTTGTTGGTTCAACTGTGCCCCACACATAATAATCAAGGGGATTGTAGTCTGGGGAGTTAGGTGGCCAGATTTAAGGGGTGATATGGTTGCAGAAATTGTCTGACAGCCATAACTAGGTTCTCTTGCTTGTGTGGCATGGTGCAGATTTCTGTTGGCAAACATAGGGTCTTCCAGTAGCCACCCTCTTGACTCTGGGCAGCATTACCTCCTCAAGGCACTTAATGTAGATGTTGAGGGGTCTCACCTTTTTACACAAATGGACTCACCCAGGGTATACATATACTACTGCCAGTGGATACCCAGGGAGTGGTAGTAGAGTGGAGTAGAGTCAGTCGGTAGAAGAGTCACACACAGAGACGGTGCTAGAGTGACAGTAACGAAGCATGTAGACTCTGTAAGAAATCATACAGCGATATGTCGATACCAAAGACTATATACAGTGTAACCCGGATATAAGAGAGATGGTCTCTGGTCCCGACAACTCTCTTATATCTAGGTTACACTGTATATATTTTCCTACTAACCCGCATTTCTGGGACTACTAACCTGTATTACCAGTTTGTATTATTACGTTAATACATTTACTTCCTATATTCATTCTTGGCATTTGTTATTATTTGATACCGGATTTCATCCCGGAATCCACAACAGTTGGCCTGTGTAGGAAGATGAATAGAGGCATAATATCACCATCACTAGTGATCAGTTCAAAAATCCTTGTAATCACCATTAGACTCATCCAACTCTTATTAAGTCCTCTGCACTGTCACCAGATTAACATCTAAAAACTCTGAAACGTTTGTAATAGAGCTTCTGGTGAGAATGACATGCAGTACAGCATGCCGTTTCCAAATTTCTGGCAGAGTGAATCCTGTCACGGTGCTCTTTTTCTCACAGTGCCCAACAGTTGGCAAAAACAAAAACAAATAATGCACATGTGCAAAATTAAAAATATAAAATGGCAAAAATTTGTGTGGTAGTTTATATGATACTGTAATTCCTCATGTATAATACACAGTTTTTTTCTAAAAAATACTAAGCAAAATCAGGGGTGCGTATTATGCACAGCTACAAAAAATATTTAAAAAATTGCCATAAAATAAAATAAGAATTATCATAAAACTAAATTAGAATAATATTATTCTATGTTTAAAACCATTTTCTTAAATAAGAGTAGGAAATGCTGGCTGTAATGAAATTGGAGAGGTAGAATTTATAGGGTTTGATTACCAAACAAGGGGTGCGTATTATGTGTGAGTAGAAGCATTTTTCCACACTTTCAGTATAATTTTAGGGGTGCATATTATGGATGAAGGTGTATTATACATAGGGAATTATGGTAATTTATCCATCGCACTCTCTCATACATACATACATACATACATACACATATATATATATTTATGGAGGAAGAGTGGTAATATCAGATAGAATATTTGTAGATATAGACATATGGATATAGATATCAAAATTGCAAGGTGACTGTCAGTTTCATGCCTCAAGTGGTGGTCTTCAGACTATGGCTTTCAACTGACAGTAATCTCATGATATCTATATTCATGCACGCACGTGCACACACACACACACACACACACACATATATATATGTAAGTTAAATTAAAAAAAGTTTTTGAGAGGTAGTTTTAAGTTGATGTAAGGTGATAGAGAGAGGGGAGGAGGAGGACGACGACCGATATGATCGAAATTAGAGAGGGAAAAGAGATAGGAATATGTTTAAATCTATCTTTATTAAGATACGTAAGTGTAAGGGTGCCAAACATTTTATATATATACATACATACATACACACATATATTACAGTTCAAAAGTCTGAAGTGACCCCTGGAATTAGCATAGGATGAACTTGACAGAAGACTGAAAAAAAATGAAAAAGGGCTCTTAGAGTGATTGAAAAAAGAATGGAATCAATTATCAAACTTATTCTTTGAGAAACTTTTGCAATGAATGCCAAAAATTTATGCTGCAGTAATTAAGACTAAAGGAGGATATTTTGACGAGAGCCAAATTTAATTATTAAATGCTCTTTTTTTCTTTTTGTCATGATAAAATTTCCAATAAAAATCATGTCTCACTTTTTTCTTTTTTTTTTAACCATGTCTAATAATTTTTTATTTAAAGTACAAAACAACTACTTTGGGGCCTAATTTTAAAAATTACCAGGGGTGGCCTCAAACTTTTGAACTGTAGTGTATGTACACTTATATTCTATCTTTTTAATATTTTTTTTTACCTTTAAATTATTGTTTTTTTGTATATTTTTACATCTTTTAGTCAAGTGTCTATATTTATTTTTCATCTTTTGCATCTTTATTTTGATATTTTTTCTATTCTTTATAAAGAATTTTTTTATTTGTAATAACTTTGTTTAATATTGTTTTTCTCTTATTTTAATTTTATATGCTTACTTCCATTTCATGTTTGCCATTGTAGAGTTTTTAAACTTCTTCAATTTTGAAAAATTATTTTTGCCACTGGTGTCATGAATTAAAGATAATTACCTATATTTTCATATCAATATAAATTTGAATTAAACTAAAAAATTGACAACTGACAATTGTAATTTATTTGCCATCCAGTTTAGAGGTGAGAGCTCATTAGTTAACCTTCATTATTTTGTGCATGTCAAGGTGCAAATGTGATCTATATTCACCGGAATGTGTCTAACTTCAATTCACCAAAGAGAAAGAGTAATATTTTCAGTATTAATCAGCATGTTGAAATAACTGTTGTTTTTTTTTTTTGTTTTTTCTCAAATAGATACGATCTATTCTGTATCTCATGCCTGCAGGTAGGTAAGATGGAAGTTATTCAAAATATATATTTCTCATTAGTAAACGTTTTAAATTTTTCATTATCTGTATTTTTTCTTATTTAGTGAATAAGTGTATCTTTGACAAAACAATTTATGCTCGGCTTTTTAACTTTATCTTCCTTTTTTTCTCTATTTTCTTTATCTCCATTTTCTCTCTGTTCTCTCTCTCTTCCTTTTCTGTCTCTCTCTTCCTTTTCTGTCTCTCTCTTCCTTTTCTGTCTCTCTCTTCCTTTTCTCTATATCTTCCTTTTCTCTATATCTTCCTTTTCTCTCTCTTTTTTCTCCATATCTTCCTTTTCTCTCTCTTTTTTTCTCCATATCTTCCTTTTTCTCTCTCTCTCTTCCTTTTTTCTCCTCTCTCTCTTCCTTTTTTTTCTCTCTCTATATCTTCCTTTTCTCTATATCTTCCTTTTCTCAAGAGTCCATTTTTTTATCATACTTTACCTTTTGTGGTGATATTTGTTTTAGCAGTTTTTAAAGGTTCATACTCTAATTTGTTCTTGTACTTAGAAAAAAATAATTTTTTTATTTTTAATTAAATAGACTTTTGATATTTTGACACTTTTTATTTTATTTTTTGATGTTTTTAAAATTTGTCTGGCAAATATGTTGTTATTGTTTTTAAACATTTGAAAAAACATTTTCGTAAATTTTTATTTAATGTTTTTTCCTAATATTTTTTTAAAGATTTTTTTATTTAAAAATTAAAAATAATTTTGCTGTTATACTCTTCACATATCCAAGATAAGATCTGGAAAACAGTCAGTCGAGAGTAGAGCTTTCCAACCTGGATTATATTGCCCTAGCAACAGATAGCCTGACAGAGCCGAACCCTCTCCAGGCCTCTCCAATTCAGAGTTTTTCTTTTCCTAAACTGGTTACCAACCAAGGCTATAAGGCAAAGTCTGTCTTGCTATTTAACTCATAATGGGGGGAAGAAGAGATGGATTCATACCATTCTTAATGGTATTTGCCCATAAGTGAATGTAATAAACTCAACTAGAATTTGAACTCTGCTCTCTGATTTCACATTCTGAGCTGCTATCAGTTACACCATCTTTCATCTTTAAAGAGTACATGGTGAATAAAATTTCTTTTAGCTTTTGCCATGGTTTTCTATTCATGGATGTTCTTCTCCTAGAATGTTTGCTAGCCAAGGCGAGAGCGGCCAGGTCGTTCTGTTGTTTTATCCATTGAATAGAAGGGATGGATTTATGCTTTTTCTAAGGGTATCGGAAAGTCTAGTTCAAATTCCAGTCAGGGTTGTGATATTCCCTTGGGAAAGGTATAAAACCATTGCTTCTCCCTCAGCCATGGGTTAAATAGTAGGACTTGTATTTTCAAAAACAAAATTGTTAATGAAATATTAACAATATGCAATATTCACTTATAAAATATAGAATTATTCTTACAATATAAAATATGTTTTAAATAACCCATAAAGGGTTGATAAGCCATAAAAAAACAAATCACTCAATCCCAGTGATATTTGTGCAAAAAAGTGAACAGAAACTGCTCTAACTAGAAATTGAACTAGAATTGCCAATTTCATTTTCTTTACTTTTTAACCATCTGCACCTCCATCGCTGTTTTTGCAGAGTGAGAAAAATGAAAGTTTTATTCTATTTATGATTAGTTTGTATAGTCGTCAGATTTTTCTATTTCTGCTGGGTACCATTAATTTCCATAGAATTTTCAAGACAAATTTGTAAACATTTAAACTAAGAGGCTATTAACATCAGCGTTATTTCCCTTGATGCCATAAGATGTGAGAAGGAAAAAAATAATCTATTTCCTTAGCATATGTGAAAATTCATATAACTTTTTAGGAAAGTAAACTTTTTTTTTTTTTTTTTTTTTTTTTTATAAATCATTTCTGATGGACAACATGGTTGAAAGATTTAAATGTCTGTCATGGAATCAACAACACCGGACAGGGATTCAATTGATCAATCACGAAGTAGAATCCTATCTCTGCTTAATTTATTTATATATTTGCTTATATTCTCAGAGATCGGTTGGGTATTAAAATGAAATCCAACCGAGAATAGACGCTTCAGGATGTTTGTATTTCAATAAGGAGTATAATGGGTTTGTTTTTATCTTTTGATGAATTCTAAAAGAAAAAATACAAGAATTACATCTCTGTTTTGGGATATGCATTCATTTATGACTTTTGTATTGTATGTCTTCATAAATTCTGTAGGTCTGTTTAACTTTATCATTTTATTGTTAAGCATAATTGTAAGTAGTTGCGGAATAGTTAGTAATGAAAAGTTCAGCCAAGTTCCCACTGCAAATAGTAGCACACAAATAAGTAGACAATAAAGCAATAATATTTTTTTTTTAAATTATATCTGTGGAATCATCGCAGTATTTTTCATTGCCAAAATATTCTTAACAAAATTCTTTCAGTGTTATAGATTCGAAGAATTCTCATTACAAATTTCCTTTATTATTCATTTCTTTTATGTTTATTTTGCTAAGTAACAAAAACTCTTTTTGCTCTGACTTCTATTTTACTCATATTTTTTTCTGGAAGCTTCTGTTAGAAAATGATAATATTTAAAAAAAATATTTTATACAATTCTCTGCCATTTTATTTCCTTATTAATATTAGTTTTTATTTTTGCCATTAAAAAAAAAAGTCAAATATTTTATCCCCCCCTGCACACTAAAATGCAATTTATTTTAAATATACTCTCTTTTTTTTTTATAGAAGCAAACATTGATTTGTGGGGATCTGTTGCAAGATATTTAAATTTGTTGTTTAGACATTTTTATCTATTTTTCTTTTACTTTGATATAAAAATCTACATTTATTACAAAATCTAAAAAAAAATAGATAAAATATTCTTACAAACTTAAATTGATCTCATAAATAGAATGTTAGCCAATATAAAAACCAATAACTGGAAAATTTTGCAAATCCGGGAAAAATATTTTAGTACAAAGTCTTATTGAAAATTTTTTCTCAGCTTTAAATACTAAAAAAATATTTCTCTCTGAAAAAAATTTTTTTTTTTTAACAAATGTTGTAAGACTAGTTTACCTTTACTACTGAGGAATAAGATAAATATTTAAGTAGTTCGACAATTGCATTCTACTTGTAAAATATCAAAACCTTTTTTTATATGTTCAATATATCCTGAATATTAAAGTCAACAAATAACGTTCTTTTCTATGCTATTTACTTCATTAGAACTGTTGTCAGCTATTGTACACTCAGTCCTTCTTCAGGTGATATACTTCGGAATTTTGCAACAAACCCTTTTAGTCCAAGTGGTAGATTGTTCTAATTCCACATGCCATGCCTTTTTTGAATATCTCAGTTTCAGTTAATGCCCTTTAGTAACTCAACTCTCCAAGTCTTTGTTATCCCTGCTACGGTTAGGTATTGAATTCAATTCTTTGGGTCAAGTCACTTTATGGATTTCTCAACAAATGATTTTATCCACTGGAATGTTGGTTTTAATTGGTAACAATTTTTCATGTACATATATATACTTATAAAATATCAACAACTTTATATGACTGTAATTTCTTGCTTTATACTTTCTGAATATTGAAATAAACAAATAATAATCTATTTGACTATTTTTCCTAAAATTCTGTTAATAATTACAACAAAAATGAGAATTTTCATTAGAATGTAAATAATGTTAACTCGGTAAGTACCTGACCCCACCTGCTATCCTCTACCTTAAAAAGAGCCAGATCAAGCTGAAACTGGAGTACTGTTGCCATATATGGGCAGGAGCTGCACAGTCTTCATTTTCTAGTCTTGATAGAGTCCGAAAGTGTCTCCATGTCCTTGTAGGTGACAAATTATTTTCCACCCTAAAATCCCTTTCTCACAGATGAAACATCACAAACCTTTCAATGGAAAGTGCTCAGACGAGCTATATTCCTTAGTTCCACCAGTCCTAACCTTTATGGCTAAGACCTGCCATGCCACACACATTGTAAGTAATCACCCTCATTCCGTTCATATTCCATTGGTGAGCTGTACATTCCACTCAAGCAGCTTCTTATTGTGACTCTTATTCTGTAACCCTCTACCTCGAGTGACTCTTGGGCCTTGTATAGAGGGGAAAATCATTATGAAAAAAATCTGTATCTCGAGATTGTTGGCAAAATCCCCAAAAAAGCATCTAAAATGTTATCGGTCATCATCTGGCATCTCAACTTCATTGACATGGATTCTGTGTTTCTTTTCTATAAATATGTTTATGGTATCTGTTCTGATGAACTTTCCTCCTTGGTACTTTGATCACATGAATTTGAGTGCACTACTAGATTGGCAACTAGGTCTCATCGTTTTACTGTTGAAATAGCAACATGTAACCATCAGTTCTAGTCAAAGTTTGTTTTTTTTTTCACTTGTGGAACTTTCTTCTGGCTTCTTGCTTCAAATGCAATCCTCAAAAATTTACATGCAAACCCCCTCACCATCTTCCAACTTCCTGAATTGTGTTCGTTTATTGTCCTTTCTCCTTCCTCATTTTCTACTCACTGTCAGTAGCCCCCTATGTCTGAGTAACATTATCACCTTGCTTGGGGTGAAATGATTATATGGATGACTCTCTATCATCATTGTAGCAGTTATGATTTAGTCTAAAGCTGGCCATTCATATTTGAGGATACCTGTCTAGTTGAGTGGCGAGCTAATCCCTATTGTAAACGCTTGCTCTGGCACATTTGTGTTTGTACAACACCCACTGAGCCCACCTGTGGTTTATACTGCAACTATGTTAGATAACATGAACTTTCTGGGAAAGCATGCTCAAACCCTCGGTCACGATGACTTGTGACTTCATGCTAGCACAAGGGTACTGTCTACTCAATTTCACTCACAAGGCTTTGGTCAGCCTGTGTTATGGTTTTCAGGCACTTTCCAAAAATGCTGCATGCTGGGATCACCCCCTCCAGATAACATCAAGAAGTCTCCTTCCTGACAAATCGACCATGGTGAGATTCAAATCTGGGTTTCATGGTCAGAAAGTGAATATTCTAACCACTTAGCATTATCAATAATATTAATATTTTTATCACTTTTGTTATGATTTTATCAGATTTATTATAATTTATTATTATTATTAAATGTGTGGGGAGCACTGTGGCTATTGGCAAGAAAAGTGGAATCAGTAAGATGATTTCAAATTCCAGGCTAGTTTGTAGCATTTAATTTCACACTAATGCCCTTGGGGAAGTTATGAAAAAAGATTTTGGAGAATGCGAAAGGAATGTTTGATCCTCTTGTGGGAATTACTTTGAAGGATATTGTTGAGATGTTGAGTGTTTCCACGTGAGTATATGGTAATAACGAACAAACACAGTCGTAGGGAAAAATACTGGTATATTCAGAGATGTATTTACATCAGAGAGATTAGTAGTAGAACGAACGTAGGTTAGTAGTAACAATAAGTAATAGTAATAAAGTCCAACGGTATCTTCCGGTCGAGAAACGGAAGTGTAACTGATCACTACAGAAGTCTCAACCTGCACTGCACTACACTGCTACACTACTCCCAGGCTCTAGAACTACTGTTCCATTTATAATAATAGGATCAGTCTATTGTGGTTGTGAAAGGTGGGTGTGCCCCAACAGATATTAAGATGCGATTTCCCTGGGTTGGCTCTTTTCATAATTAATACAGACTGGCTCTATAAATATATACAACTTGACTTAAGGCAACAGAGATATTGCATTCTACAGAAGGATGCTGAGAATACCATGGATGGAGCATGTAAGCAACAAGCAAGTTTTAAGGAAAATGGAAAAAAAGGACAACTATACTTAAAATCAGAAAGAGATCATGGAAATTTCTGGTGTAAATAACTAGAAAAGGCCTGGAAAATTTGACACACACAAGACATAGTGAAGCCAACAGGGACAGGAGGATGCAGTGAGTAACCTACCTAAAGTGCATGTGCAAATGGATTGCAGAATGTGGGAGTAGGAGAGACAGTAAAGGGACAAACACTGCTTACAGCTACAAGAAGTCGTGTAGAGCAATGATCAACCAAATCCTGAAGCAAAAGAAATGTACAGGTGACTAGAATCAACAAAGGGATTTAAATTTGCTCTAGTGACTAGGATTTCAGGATAGACATTATCCTGGAGTTGAATTATATATATATATATATATATATATATATATATATATATATAATCATTTCGAACCCAAGCAAGGTGATAATGCCACTAAAGTGCAGCAAGTTACATACAGTGAAAGAGAAGGAGGAGGATTTAGGAAAGGACAAAAAAGGATCAGGGTTCAAGAAGATGGAAGATGGCACTTGAAGTTTCATTTGCGGGGGGGGGGGGCGATTGAGATTGCATTTAAATTAGGGAGTTCCACAGGTGGGAAGTGCGAGAAAAACTGTTGCAGTAGAAGCGGTGGTTGCATTTAACTATTTCAACAGTAAACGGGTGGGACCTAGATACCAATCTCGGTGCACACTTAAATTCATGCAGTCAAAGCATCAGGGGAAAAAAAGATTGTCAGAGCAGTTGCCATAAAAATATTTGTAGAAAAGACAGAGGGAAAGTGACTGATGTCGTGATAACAGGTCAGGATCAATTATATTACAGATTCTTCTACGAATTTTGTCAATAAATTATATATATATATATATATATATATATATATATATATATATATATATATATATATATATATATGAAGTGTTTAAAGTTGAGCCTGAGTAAATATCTACATACATATGTTTGTGTTGTGTAAAATTAAATTGTTCTTTAAAAGAAACCTAATATGACTTTCTACTGCATTCTCTTATCATAATGTGCCATCTATTTCTGAATGTGGGTCCCTGTAACTCCAGGCTTATAATGTTCATGCCATTCTCTAATTTGAGAATAGTAAATCATTTTACAAAATAAAAGTAAATATATGGACAAACTTGCTTTGTTTCTGTAATTCAGAAGATGGTTGATCCAGCAATTCTTTCTTTTGTCTTCAACTTTTTTTTTATCATTATCCTCTTTTGTTCTTACTTTATTCCTCTTTTATTAATTCTTTGTTTTTTGATTCTTCCTTTTGTCTTTTCTCTATCTCTTTTGTCTCACATTTGATTATCTCATCTTTCTCAGTTCATGTCTATCTATCGATCTCTGTTCCCATCTATCTATCGATCTCTGTTCCCATCTATCTATCGATCTCTGTTCCCATCTATCTATCGATCTCTGTTCCCATCTATCTATCGATCTCTGTTCCCATCTATCTATCGATCTCTGTTCCCATCTATCTATCGATCTCTGTTCCCATCTATCTATCGATCTCTGTTCCCATCTATCTATCGATCTCTGTTCCCATCTATCTATCGATCTCTGTTCCCATCTATCTATCGATCTCTGTTCCCATCTATCTATCGATCTCTGTTCCCATCTATCTATCGATCTCTGTTCCCATCTATCTATCAATCTCTGTATCTATCTCTGTTCCTATCTATCTATCTATCAATCAATCAATCTCTGTTCCTATCTATCTATCAATCAATCAATCTCTGTTCCTATCTATCAATCAATCAATCTCTGTTCCTATCTATCAATCTCTGTTCCTATCTATCTATCTATCAATCAATCAATCTCTGTTCCTATCTATCAATTTCTGTTCCTATCTATCTATCAATCAATCAATCTCTGTTCCTATCTATCAATCTCTGTTCCCATCTATCTATCGATCTCTGTTCCCATCTATCTATCGATCTCTGTTCCCATCTATCTATCGATCTCTGTTCCCATCTATCTATCGATCTCTGTTCCCATCTATCTATCGATCTCTGTTCCCATCTATCTATCGATCTCTGTTCCCATCTATCTATCAATCTCTGTATCTATCTCTGTTCCTATCTATCTATCTATCTATCAATCTCTGTATCTATCTCTGTTCCTATCTATCTATCTATCAATCTATCGATCGATCTCTGTTCCTATCAATCTATCGATCGATCTCTGTTCATATCTATCTATCGATCGATCTCTGTTCATATCTATCTATCGATCGATCTCTGTTCATATCTATCGATCGATCGATCTCTGTTCATATCTATCGATCGATCGATCTCTGTTCATATCTATCGATCGAATGATCTCTGTTCATATCTATCGATCGATCTCTGTTCATATCAACTGATCGATCGATCTCTGTTCATATTTGTCTAATGATTTCTGTTTATATCTATCGCCGATTAAATATATCTCTGTTCATATTTATCAATCCCTTTCATATCTCTATATATCTCTGTTCATATGTATCTCTCTTCCTATCTATATATCACTTTATCTATGTACATACCTTTTCTATCTATCTCTGTTTATATCTATCTATTTCTGTTCCTATTTATCCATCTATTTATCTCAGATCCTATCTATCTCCCTATCAATCAATCTCTTTTCATATCTATCTCTTTTCATATCTATCTCTTTTCATATCTATCTCTTTTCATATCTATCTCTTTTCATATCTATCTCTTTTCATATCTATCTCTTTTCATATCTATCTCTTTTCATATCTATCTCTTTTCATATCTATCTCTTTTCATATCTATCTCTTTTCATATCTATCTCTATCTTCCTGTCTATCTGTCTCTGTTTCTATATATGTATATATCTATGTTCCTACCCATCTCTATTTCTATCTATCTATACTATCCATCTATATTCATATCTATCTCTGATCAAATATATCTATCTCAGTTCATATCTATTAATCTATGTTCTTATCTATCTATCTATCCATCTATCACTGTTCATATCTGTTTCTATGATCTATCTCTGTCCATATTTATCTATATTTATATCTATCTACCTCTGATTTTATCCATCTTTCTCTGTTCATATATATCTATTTATCAATCTATCTCTATTCCTATCTATCCATCTGTTCATATCTATGATCTATCTATCTCTCTTCATATCTATCTATTCATCTCTGTTCTTATTTGTTCCTATCTATCTTTCTGTTCCTATCTATCTATCTGTTCCTATCTATCTATCTGTTCCTATCTATCTATCTGTTCCTATCTATCTCTTTCTGTTCCTATCTATCTCTTTCTGTTCCTATCTATCTCTTTCTGTTCCTATCTATCTCTTTCTGTTCCTATCTATCTCTTTCTGTTCCTATCTATCTCTTTCTGTTCCTATCTATCTCTTTCTGTTCCTATCTATCTCTTTCTGTTCCTATCTATCTCTTTCTGTTCCTATCTATCTCTTTCTGTTCCTATCTATCTCTTTCTGTTCCTATCTATCTCTTTCTGTTCCTATCTATCTATCTATCTCTTTCTGTTCCTATCTATCTATAATATTCCTGTCTATTTGTCCATCTCTTTTCATATCTGTCTATCTCTGTTCCTAACTATCTATCTGTACACACACACTTTTTTCTTCAGTTTTACTTTTTATTTTCTTAATTCTGTCTTTAATTTTTTTTGTTTTTCAGGAAACTTCTTTTTCATTTTCCTTGTCTTTTTTAATTTTCCTTCTTTCTCTTTACCTCTCTCTTTTCAAATCCTCAGTGTCAACTAAGTACAAGAGATGCACCTCCACAACACCCACGCCCAACACCTTGCAATACTTACACTGCTAATCAGTAATCCAAGACCTCTTTGCCTATCCTGAATCTAAATATATACGTACAATGAACGATAAATCAAAGATGAAAACATCTTGTTTCTTTCTGCACAAAGAATTCTGATTATCTCTTAAGAGGCATTCAATGCACCAAATATATTGATTATTCCAGGAGGCGGGTGGAGAGTTGGGAAGAAACGGGGAAACAAAAATATGGGCCCTAAATTTAAATGAAGCCAACTTGGAACAGCAAAATTAACACAAAATAAAACACGAAAAGATAAATAATTGTTTAAATAAATCTTGATTATATCACAAGGAATTTCAACAGAAATTCACCATTGTCATTTACGTTAAGGTAGCTATATGCACATGTCAATGTGTATGTGTGTATATAGAGAAAATTATGTGTGCGTATGCTTTTATATAGAGAAGTTATATGTGTATGCATATGTTAAATATATATATATATATATAATATGGAACTGTATGTATGTTGTTATATAGGAATAAAGTATCACTGCTGGCACTTGAGTTTGAATATAGATCACCAGTGAGCAAACAGAGGTGATCGCATTATCGAATTAAGTGAATCACCCTTTCTAGCCTATCCTCTATTATGATATGGACTGCTATTTTCTACTCTATTTGGATCACTATGCGGTTTACTATTCGAGCAAGTATTATTGAGCAAGTACTATTAGTACAAGACTTATTCAAAGGCATCTGACACCAGTATTGTTCAACAGGGTTACTCAGGGTGGTAGCACTTGTTGGGGTCCCAGCTATAGGCAAATAGTGAACTTCCAGGTCTTTTCCAGCACATTTCTTTTTGAAAAAATATTATTAGCAGCTATACGTTTTTGAAAAAATATTATTAGCAGCTATATGTTTTTGGATAAACAATATTACCAACTATACTTTTTTGGACCCCCCCCCCCCCGAAAAAACCTTTTCAACATTAAATGGCCCAATGAAAGTCAATATGCTAGTTAAACAAACTATCTATCTATCAACAGGGTTACTATAGTTGTATCTGTGATTACATAATCTCTACTATGAGCATTCCGAAAGTGACAATGTGTATTCATTGGCATCACAAAAATGGCAATGAGTGTTTGTTGACATCATAAAATATGTACATACATACATACATACACACATATATATATATATATATATATATATATATATATATATATATATATATATATGTGTGCATCAGTGTATGAATATACACTGGCATGCAAATGTTTTGGGAAAACTATATAAAATGATTGTACATTCTTTATTTTATTAAGAGGTTAAGATTGTTTAGCGGTATGCTTTTATCAGTAGGGTCTGTGGACTTAGAGGATTGGAATTATAAGTTGTTGCATTTTCATAGGTGCCATGCAGTAGATGATGCACCACATTAAGAAGTTTGAAATCTATTTGGGCAATGAAAGATCTGAGATGATAAAGTTGTGATAATTTCTAAGTAGGAATTTTTCCATCTTATTAACATGAGTGTAAGTTTCCTTGGCAAGTCATTGTAGCTGACCATTAGCTTGCTTTTTTGCACAAAAATCATGCCTAAAATTTCTTCTGGAACAAAGATGAAGGTTGTGAATTTGAAGGGAAGATAACAGATCATGAGATGGCCAGGTGGCTGGGAATTTCCAGAAACTGTCTTCAAACCATTCAGAAAACATTTTCTATTACTGGAAATGTTTTGAGATAAAAGAGATAAAAGAAAGATTTTGAGAGTCACGGTAGTCAATCCAAAATTAGTAGCCAGGCAAATGATGCAGTTTTTACAGCAAGTTTTCAGTTGAAACAGCCTGCAGTGTATTATGAAAAACACAACTTGATTGGAATATACAATTGTAGTAGTGTTATTGTTATGGTCCAGGTTCCTTGTACCATGGCGATGGTCCAAGGTAGAACCAATGAAGAATAAGTCGAACACAGGTATGGAATAACACAGATATATTACAAACAGAATATGTACAAAAGAAGTAGAAGTGTTAGTAATAACAATCAGGTTAGGTTAGAGAGAACTATGTTGTCTCGAAGTATCACCACTCCAATATCTTACAGTAATCGTCTGACGCGACTCTGTCTCTGACTGACTCACGCTGCTGCTTCCTCTTGAGGAGCAGTATTTATGGTGTACGGGATAGTCCATTACTATTATGGGTAAGTTCCCATAAAAGTTATATAAGAATAAAGTGTCACTGCCAACACTTGAGTTTGAACAAACACAAGTAATCCCATTATTGAATTAAGTAAACCACGTGGCCATAGAGGAAACGCATATATGAGAGGTAGCATGTGACTAATTGATCACACTTCTAGTCTATCATCTGTCACAATTTGGATTGCATTTCTATTCTATCTATTACTATATGGACTGCTATTCTCTACTCTATTCACTATGCTATTTCTCTATTCAAATCACTATACAGGTTACTTTTTGAGTATTATCGATCAAGTACTTATGAGTGCGAGTGCTATTCGAAGGCGTCTGACACCAGTATTGTTCAACGGCGTTACTATAGTTGTATCTGCGATTACAAAGTCTCTACTACAATGAGCATTACGAAAGTGACAAGTATTCATTGACATTACAAGAGTGGCAATGTTTTGCTGACATCACAAAAAGTGGTCAAAAGAACATTTAACGTAGGATGCTGGAAAGTGGCAAAAAGTAATTTTTAGTGATAAATTCAAAACAGATAATTCTAATCAAAGGGAATATGTAAGAAGACCATGTGTCGGAAAGAAACAATGCTAGTAAAATTTGGTAGTTGGCATATAATGGCATGGGGCTGCGTCAAAAGTGATGGTAGATGAAAACTGGTAAAAGTTGATGGAAGCCTAAACAGCAAAAACTATATTAGTTTACTACAGTATAATCTTCTGCCATACTATGAAGATGTAGAAATTGCTGCACATCACATGCAACAATAAGTTTCTTGCAGATGAAGATGGACAATTTGTAGAGGAGTGGCCAATACAAAGTTCTGATCTCAATATAATTTTTTGTAGTAATTTTATAACATATTTATGTTATAATTTTCGAATAAATTATATATATATATAAGGAAAAGGTTATAGTTGTTCCAATGAGAGAAAAATGTATATTTTAAAAAAGAGAGAAACCACAAACGTTTTTGGTTATCATGTAGATTTGTTTTAGTGTGTATATATATATATATATATATATATATATATATATATTTATTTATTTTTTCTATATGAAGAATAAAATATATATACTAAAACAAATCCACATTATAACCAAAAACGTTTGCAGCCTCTCTCTTTTTTAATATATATATATCAGTGTGTGAGTTTTTAATCAAAGATATGTGATAGACTCTACCATTGTGTTCTATGTATGAGGGTCCAACAATTCAGGTCCTAGCACTGAACAGTCAGATGAATCACAAATATGATTTGATTCTCATGTTAAAAACTTGTACAGAACCATTTACACCTGTTGTTCTGCTCCTAGGCTGGTTATCAACCAAGGTTAAATATACCATTCTTTTCTGCTATTCAGCCCCTAGGCGGGAGAGAAGGCGCATATTCATACCTTTCACAAGAATATATTCACATAATGTAATTCCAACTCAGCTTTCTCGTTTCTAGTCACTATCCCTTACATCACACAGACACACACACACACACGTTGATGTGCATATATATGTGTGTTTGTAAAGTGTTTTGTCTTTATTAATGTATGCACGAGACTTTCGTCATTTACTGGAGACACATGAAAAGGACTTAGAGACTTAATCAACAGTCTTCCCACAATATATATGGTGGCAAATGTATGTAACTGACGTTGATATCCTTGAACTCTATCCCTATAGTCTCTGGTACTTCAGTGCTGATTGTGATGGAGTGGTCATGTGGTCAGGATGAAGGAAGATATGACCCTTCATCAGTTTCTATATGCTGAATTGGATGAAGGAAAAAGACCAGTGCACAAGCCGACATTGAGTTATAAAGATTGCATCAAGAACTCACTGTAGAAGATCAACATCATGCAAAATGATTGGGTGAAGCTAGCTCTAGATCATTCATCTTGGAGGAAAGAATTACACGGCGCTAAGAGAGACTTTGGACAGAATCCTGTTGCACATGAAAATCTCAAGAGAGATATTTATAAGAGACTTTGTTAACTTCCCTGAAATTCTTGCTTCAAAATTTGATCTCATGTGTAATGAATGTGGAACACATCTGTTGAAATCAAAGAGTGAAATAAAAATTTAACTTATATTTAATTTGAATGTTTCATCTGTTTTTACATATTTAAATAGCCTTCATTTTTTGTGTTTCTCAGTACGAGCACCCCCCCCACACACACACACACTTGAGTCTTAGGGGCAAACAATCAAGGAGTTGGCCCCGAGCATCACCAAACCTCTGCTTGTAACTGGTTAAAGTAGGACATGATTAAAAAATCATCAAAGATGCCACATGCACACAGAAGTCATTCATTACTCATTATGCAGCATTCACCTAAGAACTACTGCAAAAGAAGTCCAACGTTGCTTCACCTGAACAAGAGAATGTAAGCCACTAGCAGAACTAAAAACTTCATTGTGCTGCTCACATTTGAGAATGGATCAAGAATAAGAGAGGTTTCATTTTCTTAGCTGCAAAATTTGCCATCATGTCTTGTGGATATTCTTCCTTTATATACCATGTCTCTTCACATCTTCCTGAAGATGAATTTTTTAATATCAGCTATTTTTTTTTTTTAAATTGGAAGACTCCTTTGAGAATCAGCAATCACATTTGTCAAAAAAGTTTTAATAAGTATTAAAAAAAAAACTTTCTATATTAATTTCTAACCTATTTCCTGAAGCAGATATTAGATTGTCATAAAACTGTTTATGAAGTCAGTAATAGATTTGGTCAGTGGGGGAATTCAGTTTCCTTTAACAGGTTCACTCTTTTTCTTCTTTTATGCATTGGGTCTCTTCCCGATGGAGGCTCTTGACATCATTTTGTCCCTTGTAGTTCTTGCATTTTGTCTTTTTCTTATTTCTCCCAAACCTTGTTCTACTACTCAAGTCAGTCAAGAATGCTACATGCTGTTTTCCTCTGTCCCTCTTTCTCTCAATCTGTCCTGTGAGTATCAGATTTTCCTAGCCATCCTTCCTCATTATATGCCCAATAAATTTCAACTGCCTTTTCCTTTTATGGGAGTGAAATCAGCATAGAGAAACATGAATATTTGTGTGTGTGTGTGTGTAAGAAAGGAAGAATCTGTTTTGACAGATGAAAATCACTGACGACATCAGAATAAGTATGAGATGGGGAAATTCAGAAATAGAGATCTATGTGATTGTTTGTGCATCTGTGTGAGAACGTGATAGCCAATTGCATGCTGGGTCATACATCTTGTCTCTTCTGACTGCAACTCAATTCTTAAGCATAAATGATAATCTTGTTTTCATTTTACTTTCTTTCAGAAATTTTCTTTTTGGATATCAGCAGACATTTTTGGAAATTTTTTTTTTTTTTGTTTTCTTTTTATTTAATTTTGAATTCTCAGACACAAGATTTGGAGAGATTTTTACTCGTAGACATTTCTTTAAAAAAAGTAAAGAAAAATTGATTTCTAACGTCTCCATATTTGTTTTTAATCTTGCACTTCTTCTGTCCCAGTTTATGTCTGTAGCTTTGTGTATTTTTTCGACACTCCAAAGGAAAACAAAAATGTATTCTAAAGTTTTCCTTTTAATATCTTTTCTTTCATTTCCAAAGATTTGTATACCATATTTTGCTGCTTATAAGATGTTTCTATTTTCTTGCATCCTATAAGCTGAAGGTCTGTGACGGGAATTATAACTTTGGGGTACGGGGGGAGTGTCAGCCCCCCAGTTATACATGCATTTTTGATCACTTGAAAGTAAAACATTTCCTCCTTCTATGTGTATGATGCCCCTTCAGGACATAGGTGATCATGGCTCTCCACAACTCCCTGTCCTTTGTAGCTCTGAATAAATTTTGTCTTTTTGTCATTTCTCCTAAATCTTGATCCACCATTCAATTACACAAGCTCCCTAAGGTTATCTGTTGTTTTCCTGTATATCTCTTGCCTTCAATTTGTTTTGTGAGTATCAGATTTTCCAAGCCTTCTTTCTTCATTATATGCTCTAGAAATTTCAACAGTCACTTCCTGATGTTTAGTATGTTTCTTTTTTGTTCCCTTTTTTTTCTAAAATGTCATCATTGCTCATAGAAGTTGTTTCCATGGTGTTAATCTTCACTTACTGGCCCTGGGATTGAACTCACAATTACTATATCACCATATTATCAAACCAACCCTGGAAACTTGCTGTGCTGTTTCTCTTTAGGACATAGGTGATCATGGCTCTCCACAATTTTGTCCTTCATAGCACTTAATAAATTGATTTTTTTTGTCATCTCTCCTAAACAAAGTCACTAGGTAGATTTTTGTGCTTTTTCCCTTTGATCCTTTTTCTTTCAATCTATCCTGTGAGTATCAAAGTTTCCAAACCCTCTTTTGAGCTATACATAAAAATAACAAGACAATATTTGTTGGACAATGGAACAAGAAAACTCTAACCCCTGTAGATGGAATAAAGGCTTCAGTACAAAATTCATTAAGCTATAAGTGATATAGTAATTGTAAGTTCAACCCCTCGGCTGACTCAAACTTAGTGAAGACTAATAATTGAGCAACATTAAAAAAAGAACAAGATATATTTGAACAAGACATAGACTGTGGAACAAAAACAATCTAACTTAAAGGGTTCAGTTTGAAATTTGCTGAAGAATTTGCTGGTTCAAAAGATACCTTAAGAAGGTCAGAGGGCACAATGTTTGAAACAGACAAAATTGAGTAAATGGATCCAAAAGTATCAATAAGTAATTGCAACTATTGTTTACTAGATTCTATCAATTTTTCTCTCTCTCTCAGCCAATTGGATCTGGCAGAAATACTTCCCATATATACCTCCCATATAATGGTAAGACGTTAGCTAGATGAAGACACCATTACCACTAATGTCTTACCATTATGTGGGAGGTATGTGTGGTATGTCTGTCACCTCCCTTTATATAACAGTTTCACTGTGGCTTTTCTGTAAATAATTTCAGGTAAAACAGTTAATTACAACTAAGTCTTCTACTCCAACAGCTTCTTCTCAACAGTGGAACTCCCTTCTGCTTGCTTGCTTCCCTGACAACTATAATCTTCAAAAATTTAAATGTAATGTCAGTCGACATCTTCTGTTTTCTTGATCCCCTTTCTTCATTTTATCCTTTCCTCAACTTTCACCTTCCATACCAACTCTTTTACCTTACTTGCACTATTTGTAGCCCCTTGCATACTAGTGGCACTCCTGCCTTGCTTGGAGTGAAATGCTAAAAAAAATTGTTCTGATGAGCATCTGTTTGATGCATTGGCTTCAGAAAATATAAATACAGTACTAGATTGGCAGCTAGGTCTCCTCATTTTACTGTTTAAATTGTTAGATATAACCATAAATTAAATTCTAATAGTTTCTTCTTTCATAATTCTTTCATAACACTCTTCAGTCTTTTCTGCTATTTACCCATAGCTGGGGGGAAAGAGGAGTATTCATACCTTTCCCAAGAGTATTAGCACGTAAGTGAATGTAACGGATTCGACTGGAATTTGAACTTGGCTCCCTAATTCCTTAATCTGAGCCACTATCCATTACTACAACGTGCCTCTTGTTTTACATAGTATTCTATTAATGGTGTTTTCTATTTTATTTTTGTTTCTGTTTATGAAAGAATGCAGTCTTCTTTCCAGTGAGCTTTAGTAATCAATCTTTTTCTGGTATTTCCTGATGGCACGGTGCCAAATTTTCTCACACACACATATCCCCTGACACAAGTGATTACATACATTGTTAATTGAGTTCTTTCCTTAAATAATATGGTTCCCTTATTTGTTGCATTTAACTCCTGAATTCAATCTCAATGCTCTGCAGTTTTTTTGCCTAACCTAATTGTTAGTCTGTCCCCTGAAAAGTTAAGGGCAGCAAAGCAACTAATGGAAGATTATTGTGGCTCTAAATTCAGGGTAATTAAGTAGCTGAAAATATCTTAACAATTATCAGATGCAACAATCAATGATGGCAAGAGAGTAGACCAGATGAAATATGGTTACTACATGTACTGAAGCTATAGTAATAACAGTGTGTCTAGGTTAAAATAACTTGGCTAAGCCATCCCTCTTCAAGTGTTTTTTTCTTTTTCATTCAGAGTTTTCATTCTCGACTGGTGTCCTCTTAAGGAGGAAGAATAGATGTAGCCATATCTTTCTCAAACATAGTTGTGCTTAACGTGTTCAGTCAGAATTCAAATTTGAAAGATTGAGTTCCTTTTCTGTGTCGTTTACCATTACTCTAACTGCACAAAAACAAATCAGTTGATGACAAAGAGATGACAAAGAGATGACACGTTGATGACACGTTGATGATGATGACACATTGATGACAAAGAGATGACACGTTGATGACAGATGGCAAAGATGACAATTTGGTAAGTTGATGACAAAGAGATGACACGTTGATGACACGTTGATGGCAAAGAGATGACACGTTGATGACAAGTTGATGACACGTTGATGGCAAAGAGATGACACGTTGATGGCAAAGAGATGACACGTTGATGGCAAAGAGATGACACGTTGATGGCAAATAGATGACACGTTGATGGCAAAGAGATGACACGTTGATGACAGATGGCAAAGATGACAATTTGGTAAGTTGATGACAAGGAGATGACAAAGATGACAAGTTGATGACAAGTTGATGACAAAGAGATGACAATTTGATGACAAAGATGGCACGTTGATGACAAAAAGATGACAATTTGATGACAAAAAGATGACAATTTGATTACAAAAAGATGACAATTTGATTACAAAAAGATGACAATTTGATTACAAAAAGATGACAATTTGATTACAAAAAGATGACAATTTGATTACAAAAAGATGACAAGTTTATGACAAAAAGATGACAATTTGATGACGGAGATGGCACGTTGATGACAAGTTGATAACAATTTGATGACAAAGAGATGACACGTTGATAACAGATGGCAAAGATGACAATTTGGTAAGTTGATGACAAAAAGATGGTAAAGATGACAATTTGATAAGTTGATGACAAAGAGATGACAAGTTGATGATTTGATGACAAAGAGATGACAATTTGATAAGTAGATGACAGACTTATTGCAAATAATTATTCCATACATAATTTCATTTTAAGAAAATTCTCTTCTTTTTTTCTATTTGTCTGGAAAAGTTTTTAAATAATACAGTATTATGAACTGGTAAACTGTGTGTTATGTTTTGTGTGTATTTGTTTGTTTTTCACAGCAGAAGGCATTTTGTATTCCATCTAAAGTTGTTTGAATTATGAGTCAGTATGTTCCTGATTAATCTTTGATGAGTTGCTTTCATCTTATTGCTTTTTCTTTTCTTTTTTTTTTTTTTAAGAAATCACAACATTCTAAAGCAAATACCTTCTTATTGTTAAAGCAAACACTGGAAAAGGGGGGAAAACTAGTTAAAAATTAATAACAAGAATAGAGTTTATAATGTCATATAAACCACCCCTTCCCCTGTTAACATTTATTATATATTAACATTATTATATTTGCAGTTAGACAAGATATATATAACTTGTTGATTGGCTAAAGACTAGGTAGAGAAATATCTTCACTTCACATATAAGACTTAGCAGATATTTTTTAATCATTTTATTGGATGTGGCATATCATCTTTTTTATATGCAATGTACAGGACATGGGTTCTACACAAGTTCCTATTCTTCATTGTTCTAAGTAGTGTTTATTCCCTTTATACCCCTCTCAGTCCCTGTTCTGCTATGAAGTTAGTTAGGTTACTGTTTTTCTCTCTCTTGCCTTTAATATCTCCTGTGAGTGTTAAATTCTCTATGCCTCCTTTTCTTATTATGTGTCCTAGAAATTTTAACTGTATCATTCTGATTCTAAGCACAAGTCTTCATTTTCTTTTCATTTTCCATAACTTCCTTATTTTTCACATGTTCTATATAATCTCAACATCCTTCCAAATTTCTGTCTCCTTGTTTCCTCTTCATTAGTGGGAAGACTGTACAGCATTCACTGCCATATAGAAGGATTGGCATTACATAGCAGTTCAGCACTCTCTTCTTTGTTTCTAACAACATTTTCCTACTTCTTTATACTTTGCTTAGCTTTTGGGAAGCATCTCTGTCTATACCAATGTGCCTTTGAATTTCAGTAGCACATTTTCTGTCATCTGTTAAAACACTTCCCAGAGAGTTAAATTTCTATACCTGTTTGATTTTGATGTCTCCAATGTATAGTTTGCATCTTGGGATTTTTCTCTTGTGATAGTCTTTTCTTCCTGTTTTCCTTTACAGCCTTGTCTAGGATTACCTACAAGTTTCTTTCTATGTTTGCCATCAACATGGCAACCTGCATCTTGGTGGCTTTATTGCCTTGCTTGGGGTGAAATGATTAAAAAAAATGACTGACAATTCACTACGATTAAGCTTTTTATTAAATTTTTCTTGTATTCATACAAGTGAATTTTTTGTTCTCTCTCCTAAATAATGCTTTTCTTTCCTATATTTTCCAATACTCTTTAACCCATTACATCTTAAGGGCTTTTATATATAAAAGTTTTCATTAAATTTTTTTTACATTACATTAAAAAAAAGACTAAAAATAAGGGGAACATTGATAAAAAAAAGAAAGTCAGCATTCAGTAACATAAACTATGAACATGGACACAATGTGCTGACCATGTTTGGAAAATAAAATAACATTCCTATAACTCTAGATATATACATAAAGAATTCATACATTCTGTTAAAAATAAAAATCATCCTTGATAATGGCTAAAAGAATAGCTGAAAGCACTTGGACTTCGGGAGTATTCAGACAATTTTTATATACTTTATATCCAGAAAAGAAAAAAAGATATGAAAAAAAAAGAAAAATTAAATAAAAAAAATGAACTGCAGTCCCTTGTCAGTCCTCCTTTAATATATAAATTCTAGATTGAGAAAAAAATATTCTCTCAAAAATTTTGAAACTACCAGCATCTCTTGTTTTGTGCACATGTAGACGTGGCAATGTCAATAAAGTCCAGTTGGATGAAATGTGTCACAAAAGTAAATATATATATATATATGATGAAAATTATGGAAAGGACAAAACAAAATCCGAATATGCAAGTATACTGTTTTAATGTTGTTTTACTGTCGACGTCAGACATTTCGGTCTAGTAGACCTAACTGTATTGTAACTATTTACATTGTTTGGACTGTTGTCCTCATCTTTATTGCCACATTCACCTTCAACATCTGTCTCTATTTCTGAGATGAGTTATTGTAACTATCCTACTTATATTGTTCAGACTGTTGTCCTCATTCACAGTAAAGATGAGGACAACAGTCCAAACAATGTAAATAGTGTAAATAAAATATTCGGGAGTATTCAGACAATTTTTATATACTTTATATCCAGAAAAGAAAAAAAGATATGAAAAAAAAAGAAAAATTAAATAAAAAAAATGAACTGCAGTCCCTTGTCAGTCCTCCTTTAATATATAAATTCTAGATTGAGAAAAAAATATTCTCTCAAAAATTTTGAAACTACCAGCATCTCTTGTTTTGTGCACATGTAGACGTGGCAATGTCAATAAAGTCCAGTTGGATGAAATGTGTCACAAAAGTAAATATATATATATATATATGATGAAAATTATGGAAAGGACAAAACAAAATCCGAATATGCAAGTATACTGTTTTAATGTTGTTTTACTGTCGACGTCAGACATTTCGGTCTAGTAGACCTAACTGTATTGTAACTATTTACATTGTTTGGACTGTTGTCCTCATCTTTATTGCCACATTCACCTTCAACATCTGTCTCTATTTCTGAGATGAGTTATTGTAACTATCCTACTTATATTGTTCAGACTGTTGTCCTCATTCACAGTAAAGATGAGGACAACAGTCCAAACAATGTAAATAGTGTAAATAAAATATTATTCATTTAAAATATTACCTACTTTGATTTTTGTACCCTACTAATGAAAACCTCATTATTTTTCTGCTATGATTTTTTTTCTGTTATTTGGGATATGAATGATCTTGTACAAAAATTAACATCCTCTACCATGCGTTCCAAGAAACAGGACTCAAGATAAACCTTTCTAAAACAGAACTGGTATAAAAGCAGTGATGGCACCTACCCTGAATCCACTATAAAAAATTCAGGATGTGAAATTAGTAAATACTAAACATTTCAAATACCTCAGGGTATGGATCAGTTATAACAAATTCAACAGAGGAGACACGGAAATTATACAGAGAATAAACTGTGCTAGAGGGAGTTTTCCCCAATACCACATTATTCTCAAAACCAAAATATTAACCTGAAAACTTAAGTCATTATCTTAAATTGCTTCCTCAGATTGATACTTTTGTATGGATATCATCCATGATGCAAAACCCATTCAGAAATATCTAAACTGTCATCTGAATAGCACTACTATCTCAGATTAATGAGTGAGGTGAAGCTTGAGGACTTTGGCAAAGCCCACTCTTCTTGGAACATTGTGGACTGGTGTGACAGAATCACAAAGAACTGTATCAAATAACAGAAACCACATCACTTGAAGATTACCAACAACAGCAACAATGAAAATGGATATCACATGCAACTTGAAGAGAAAATAATGATTTTTATTATTTTTTACGCATTTCACCCCAAGCAAGGCGAGAGTGTAACAGAAGATGTCGATCGACATTACATTTAAACTTTTGAAGATTATAGTTATCAGGGAAGCAAATAAGAGGAAAGGAGTTCCAATGTCAGGAAGTGCGAGAGAAGAAGCTATTGGAGTAGAAGAGGCAGATACATTTAACTGTTTTTATAGTAAAAGGGTTGGGACAGAGATGCTACTTGAGTAGCACGCTTAAATTCATGCAGTCGGGGCACCAGTGAAAATAGCTCATCAGAGCAGATGCCATGAAAATATTTACAGAAAAGACGGAGGGAAGCCACATTACGTCGGTGAGAAAGTGACTGAAGTCAAGACCCTAAGTCAAGACCAATCACATTGCATATCTGGATTTTGTTGAGAACCTTGAGAAGAACAGTGGGGGCACCAGACCATGGCAACAGTATTCCATGCATGAATGAATATATAATCAAGATGTTGAAGTTTCACACTGCTTCAAACAAAAGGTTAGTTAAAAAAAACAAAAAAACAAAAAAACAAAAAAAAACAATATTGAGAAATCAGAGAGCCGAGTTCGAATTCAAGTCAAATCCATTACATTCGCTTGTGCTAATACCCCTGGGAAAAGCATGAATCCACTTCTTCTCCCCCCACCCACAGCTATGTGTAAATAGCAGGACAGACCGGGTTCTGTAGCCTTGGATGGCAACTGGTTTACCGCAGAAAGAAATAGCAACCTACTGTGCAGAAAAATATCTGATTCCTCAGTTATGTATCAAAAGATAGATGATCGCCTAAGCATGTATCATGCATGGCACATAACTGACTGATTCTTTGTGAAAAATTCATTTAAGAGGAAGTTTTAATAAATTTCAACTGACAACAGTACTTGCTACTGAGATAGTGAATACTGAATGTTTCCTTATAAGGAAACGGCTATTATTACCAGTACCATTGTAATATTGTTAAGGATTTATGTAATGTTTTGTTGTGCTTTAAATATTGTATATGAATTCAAATGCCCACTTGGAGAATGACTCTCTAATATAAATTCAAACAACACATACATTTATTTTATTACTACGACCTTGCCATGTTGTTTAACATGCCACTTATCTAATAATAGCTCCGTTAAATCACATATAAAGCAACACAAAGAAAAAACATAAGAAATCAGACAAATCCTTACCAATAATACATAGGTGCTAGACCACATAAAGTGTAAAAAATGATTACAATTACATGTGGCACTGAGCATAAAAATCAGGCAATTAACCAGAAATAAAAAACAAAAACAATTAGAAACATAAAAAAAATAAAACTTTTGTTGGTATAAATGAAAAATTGCTGTCCAAATACACTCAATTTATACACACACACACACATATATATATATATATATATATATATATATTTATTGATTGATAGATAAAATGAAAACTTGGAATACAAAGGTTGTGTCAAATATTTCCCAAATAAATAGGCATATATATAAAACGTAAAATCCTACATATGTAAGAAACTACAATATAAAAAACATGTAAATAAAAAAAATATTTTGACTGAAATCAAAAATCATATAAAGGTGAATGTATATGTGCATGTGTGTGTGTACATGTGTATGACCATGTATAAGACATAAATCTATATACGTTTATGCTGAGCTGTACATATATTATAAACATATACTTTACATTAGAGACATACATATCTACATTTGTTTGTTTTCATCAATAAGATAAAGAGTAGCGTCTGTATACATGAAAAAATTCAATTTGCTTATGCATAGTATATCAATAGATATTGAGATAGATATAAATACTTTGGTGTGTGTGCGTGTGTATATATATATATATATATATATATATATATATATAAAAAAGATTAAAAAGAACAAAAATACAATATGTATAAATGTTGGTTTTATTGAGTCAAGATTCTGTAATTTTATCAGCATTTTTGTTTTCTTCCTCAAATACATAAATATATTTGTTTTCTCCATTTTATAGATTCTAAAATCAAAGCCAGTGGTTGGGTAGAGGAAGACAACATGGTAGTGGGGAGCCAGAATGAGGAATGGGATGCACATTATTTTTTATTTTTTTCTATGTCTTGCCAAATTTATCATCTTTTTTTAATCCGGTTTCTATCTGACCAGCAACATCTCGTCTCTTATCAAGGTTTTTTTAATTTTATTTTAATATGAGAAATCCTACTCAATAATAACAATGACAATAATAATAATAATTGTAACAACAGCAATTATTAATAATAATAATAATGACAATAATAATGACAATTGTAACAACAGCAATAATTAATAACAATGACATAATAATAATTGTAACAGCAATAATTAATAATAACAATGACATAATAATAATTGTAACAGCAATAATTAATAATAACAATGACATAATAATAATTGTAACAGCAATAATGAATAATAACAATGACATAATAATAATTGTAACAGCAATAATGAATAATAACAATGACATAATAATAATTGTAACAGAAATAATTAATAATAACAATGACATAATAATAATTGTAACAGCAATAATGAATAATAACAATGACATAATAATAATTGTAACAGCAATAATGAATAATAACAATGACATAATAATAATTGTAACAGCAATAATGAATAATAACAATGACATAATAATTGTAACAGCAATAATGAATAATAACAATGACATAATAATAATTGTAACAGCAATAATGAATAATAACAATGACATAATAATAATTGTAACAGCAATAATGAATAATAACAATGACATAATAATAATTGTAACAGCAATAATTAATAATAACAATGACATAATAATAATTGTAACAGCAATAATGAATAATAATAATAATTTTGACAACAGCAATAATGAATAACAACAATAATACTAACAATAACAACAATAATAATAATTGTAACAACAGCAAAAATGAATAACAATAAGAGCAATATTAACTATGTTAATGTTAATATGAAGAATATTAATAATTGCAATAATAAAAATAATAATGTTAATAATAATGACATAATAATTGCAATGATAAAACTAATAATAATAATAATTGCAATGATAAAAATAGCAATAATGATAACAATAACAGTTACATCAATGGAAGAGAATAAAAGAAGTAAAATGTGAAAGGCATTTTTAGCCGTTGCTTTATAATCTGACACAAATGAAGGAGCAAAGAAAGAAAAAAAAAAAAACTTGTGTATATGACCTAAAGGTAAAATAAACATATTATACATACACCCATGCAAAAACAGACACACATAAGAATATATATATATATATATATATATATATATATATATATATATATATATATATATATATATTTAGAATTGGACATAGCCCGACAATTTATTTAAAGACATTTATATTATATATATATATATTATATATATAAAAAGAACGTTAAACATAATATAAATGTCTTTATATATATATATATATATATAGAGAGAGAGAGAGAGAGCTTACACCTATATCACATTGAAACAATGATGATGATACCCCGAAGTGAAACAAAATTGAGCCTGGTCAGCACTTAGATGGGTGATCACTTGGGAATACTAGGTGCTGTAAGCCTGGGTGTATGGCTGGTGTAATGAAGGAGTGAATAATGGTTTGGGATTGGAGAGCTGAGTTCCAATTCTTTTGCAATAAATATTTACACTTATGTTGATATATACCTTGTATATAAAGTAGATTGGCATCTACATATGGATTAATATATTTTTCATATTTACATATTTTTATATATTTTTCATATTTTTGTATGAATTTAAATTACTTTCTCGTAAGTGTTTCTGTCTACTTTATTGATAAGCAAGTATCTTTAAATGTTCCATCAAATATAGACTTCTGGTCTTGCTTTTTTGGTCTGGACTTCTGGTCTTGCTTTTTTGGTCTGGACTTCTGGTCTTGCTTTTTTGGTCTGGACTTCTGGTCTTGTTTTTTGGTCTGGAGTTCTGGTCTTGTTTTTTTTTTTTTAAACAACACTAAACAAGGAAGAAATATTGATTTATTTTTATTCAATTAGTTGATATTTTTTTGCATAAAAAGTTTATATATATATATAACTATATGCACACATGAATATGTATATACACATATATGTATGTCTGTAATATATATATTATGAAATGGATTAAGTCTGATAATTATTTAATATATTTTCTTTTTTACGTTATTTTTATAGATATAATTTAAGTATATAATTTATATGAAATTTCTTGAACATTCAGACTGATAAATGTAATTAATACTGTTTAATTAAAAAAAAAAAGCATTTACTTGAATAAATTATATCTGTAAACAGAAATATATATGCATATGCCAAGAAAATATGAATAAATATACCTGAAACAAAAGATAGGTGAAAGGATTTATTTAATTTGTTCTATTTTAAATGTTGTGTATAGAATTTTAATATTTGAAATATAAATATGTATGCACCTTATGGACATATAACTAATATTATATAAATTTACAGGGTGCGATGGATAAATTGTCATCTAAATTACACAAAAATGGTGTCTCATTTTAACAGATATATTTACCAAAATTACACAAAAATATCTTAGAATATTAAAGAGTAAATTTATTCAATAAAATCGCCATTCACTTCAACCACGGCCTCCACATGACTTTGGAATCTCTTCTCTTCTTGGCGGTTACCTTGTTTAAGTTGTTGAATTCTTCCTTAATACTTGCCTTCAGTTCATTTTTGGTGTTAGGAGGAGTTTTGTTGGTCTGTCACTCACCTGTGCCCCACACATAATAATCAAGCGGGTTGCAGTCTGGGGAGTTAGGTGGCCAGATGTAAGGGGTGATGTAGTTGCAGAACTTGTCTGACAACCATGACTGGGTTCTCTTGCTTGTCTGGCATGGTGCAGGGGTCCTGTTGCCAGACATAGGGTCTTCCATCAGCCATCTTCTTGATTCTGGGCACCACTACCTCCTCAAGCCCTCTGTGTTAAGCCTGAGGCCCTGTGGGAGAGTTGAATAGAGGCATAACGTAGTGATTACTCCGCACAACTTCATAATCACCATTAGACTCATCCAGTTCTTTCCAAATCCATTGCACTCTCTTCAGATTGACACCCAAACACTATGAAATGTTCGTATTGGAGCTTCCAGCATGAATGCCAAGCAATACAGCATGGCATTTCCAAATTTCTGGTGGAGTGAATTGTGTCATGGTGCTCTTTTTCTCACAGACTATGCCCAACTGACCCTACTATATTGTCCATTTGACAAAATCAAAAACAAACAACGCACATGTGTCAAATAAAAAAATATAAAACGGCGACAATTTACCCATCGCACACTGCATATGCATACACCCACATATATAAAGATATTGCAAATATATTTTTTCTTCTTGTGTGTGTGTGTGTGTGTGTGTGTATATATATATATATATATATATATATATATATGTATGTATGTATGTATGTATGTCCCAATCCTCATATATACATTGGACACTATTGTAAGTGGGGGCAATATGCTGTCTAAGTTGTCCACCACCAGCAGTTGATGTTATAATGATTACAATTTCATTTCCAACCCATATTTTGGTTATTCTTCATTCAGTAACCTTTTCTAGGTTACAACACACACACACATATATATATATATATATATATATATATATATATATATATATATCTACATAAACATACATGAATATCTAGCTATATGAAATAATATATAGTTTTGTCTGTTTATGTCTTTTGGTCTTTGATCAAATAACCTTGAGCTGTCCTGACTTTATTTCAAAGCACGATAAATTCTAAATACATGCTCCTCACCATAATAAATCTTATACCATAGTTTGAAATCTATTTCTTAGTCATTTTGAGCCAGTATTCATTTGTTGGCAATCATTGAGTGTGAGTTCAATTCATACTGGGGAGTGATAGATTCCATGAAACAACTTTGGTCCGTACATACGTACTCAAAAACATGTAGACGATATCCAAACATTGTTCTCAATATAACTAAATCCAGATTAACTTATGACATGTGACCAAAGTGCAATCAGATCACATTTCAACAAACATAATGGTAATGGTAAATTTTAGCTGTTTCCTTATAGGGAAACATTCAGCATTTATTGAACATTCAGCCAGTCCTACTTTTAGTTGAAATTTAACAAATCTTTTAATTAAAAGAATTATTCAGGAAAATAAGTTTCTCAAGTCCAGTTACTGTTATAACTCTTGCCTGTTATTGTGTCTTCCTTCCTAACCTTTAGTTCAAAGTGATACAGAATAGCTACAACATAATTATATTATTATACTAGCTGAATTACCCACACCTTACTGTGTGTTATACATTTTTTGTAAGAAAATGATGATTGATTTTAAATCATTGTTATAATTTGTGGAGAAAAATGATGCATTTCAATATTACTCAATGATCTTGCCAATGTGACCTCTATCTTCTGGCTTTCTCCTTCTATATTTTGGATAGGAGTCATTCCCTTATTTAAATTTAATTTAAATCAAAGAGAAAAAAATTTTCAGTTGGGAGTTTTGTGAAAAAATAGCTTGATGAGCAGATTTCAACATTGATATGACAGTTGAATTGTTGCAACAATTATGTATTGTAAGGCACTACCCACTGATTTGTGATTTCTTGCTCAATTTGACGTCCATATTGTCTCATTTTGATCTTGCCAATGTGACCTCCATCTTCTGGATTTCTCCTTTTATAGTTTGGATAGGAGTCATTCCCTTCTTCAAATTAAAATTTAATTTAAATCAAAGGGAAAATATTTTCAGTGGGTGTTTTACACCCCGGAGACCCCTTTGATCAAATTGAAATATACTTATCCAAGTAGCCTGAGTGATGTAGTTTCAAAATATATATGGTTATGAGGGTCTATCTCCAAAACCCTAGGAGGAGTTTGATGACAAATAGACAGATAGACTACAATTTTATATGTAGATTCTTTTCAAGGTACATGTGTTATCCTTTTTAGTTGTTTTATTCCTCAAGTGATGTGGTTTCTGTTATTTGGTACAGTTTTTTGTTTGTGATTCTACAGAAAGATGCTGAGGATGCCATGGGCAGAATATGTGAGCAACAATGAAGTTTTGGAGAGAATGGAAACAAAAAGGAAACTTGCACTTAACATTAGGAAGATGCAGTTGAAATTTCTGTGGCATGTAATGAGGAAGGAGGGTTTGGAAAATCTGACACCCACAGGACACATTGAGAGAAAGAGGGACAGAGGAAAGCAGCACATAACATATTTGATGAGCTTGAGTAAATGGATGGCAGAACAGGGTTTGGGAGAAATAACAAAAAGACAGAACTTATTAAGAGGTACAAAGCAGGGGAAGATGTGAGGGCCATGATCACCTACATTCTGAAGAGACACAGCATATAAAAGATGTCTATGATGTTCAAAAAGTATAGTCATCTCTAAGACCTACAGAGTTTATTCACTTTTTAATCATTGATCTGAGAAAACAATTCTATACAGCTGGTGGAAAGATAGCTTCAAACATTTCACACCTACAGGTTACATCAAAGGCAAGAAACATAGAATGTACAAAACTGCTAAAACGTGAGAATAAGTTTTCTTTTCCTTTGCTTTTCAATTGTTCTCACTCCTTAGTAACATTTGTAATTGTTCTACGCCCAGTAACCTCTTGTGTCTTAGTGGCTTTACTGCCTTGCTTGGGTTGATCTTGATTTAAAAAAAAAAATTTCAGCTACTAAATGTTTCCCCTCCTGCATTCAGTATGTCTCATAAGTGTCAAATTCTCCAAGACCTCTTTCTTTTTGTGAACCAGAAATTTTATCTATTTCTTTCTGATTCTAAGTTTTTTTTTTTTTCATAGAAGCAAATATGTTAACTTAAGCCACAGTTTTATCTGTGAGGAAATTGTTCAGCAATTAATGAAAGAATAAAACTGGTGATTATTAAATGATGAGAGATATCTCCCCTAATCATGACAAGTGAATTGAATAAAGGTTTTGGGTTGAAAATTCTAAGAAGAATGACGAGAAACACCTGAAGAAGGTTGGAGCATATAACAGTTGAAACATTGTGAGAAATAAGAACTAAGATGAGCATTTTGGTTATAATCTTTTTATTCTATGTGCCTTGTCCCTTTCAGGACATTGGCAATCACGACTCTTCACACTTTCCTGTCCTTTGTAGCTCTTAATTTTATGCTTTTGCCATCTCTCTTTTTTGTTCCTATCCATTCACTCAAGCTTGCCAAATAGGTTATGCATTGCTTTCCTGTCTCTTAACTTCCGCTTCTCTTGTGAGTATCCAATTTTCCATACCCTCTTTCCTCATTCACCCTATGAAATTTCAGTGAGCTCTTCCTGCTGTTACGTGTAAGTGTCCTTTTTGTTTCCATTGTCTTTAGAACTTTGTTGTTGCTCAAATGTTTGGTTTATAGTATTCTCAGCATCTTTCTGTAGAACCACGTTTCTGTTGCTTCAAGTCTCTTCTTCATCTGTGAGGAGATTGTTCAGCATTCACTGCTATAAAGGTAGAGTAATATTACATAACAGTTCAGTACACTTTTCTTTGTTTTAATATAGGGTGACCCCAAAAAATGGGATTTTTTTAAGTGCATATTGCCAGACGTGAGCAAGTGGCAACACTGCGAGACAGTGACCTTGAGCAAGTAAACATTTCGCCATTTTAGTAACGAGAATGAAATTCACAGTATCCCAGCTGAGATGTTGCAGCAGTCAATGAGGAATCTCAACAGCAGATTTCAAGAATGCATTCGTACAGGAGGACGCCATCTACAGGACATAATTTTAAAAAAACTGAAAATTCCATCATCGTTTCTTAAATGGCATGTTTTAAGGTTTCAATTACTATGAATTAAATATTTTTCTTCCATTACTCTTGGTTTTATTGGATTGTTAAAAAGTTCCCGTTTTTTTGGGTCACCCTGTATTTTTCTGTTTCTGAATGGTTGAGCAAGGAGAATTGATTCAAATAGCAAAGAAGAAAACAGTGATAATTTCATATCTTGAAAATTCCAATAAAAAAAATAAAAACTGATGGTTATAAAATGTCATTATATGAAGAGATGAACTTTTACTTAGCTTTGTGGTACTATTTTGTGACTATGAAGAGTATATTTGTTTGAACAACGACTGAAAAGCAATGAAACTGGTACATTC
Source organism: Acanthosepion esculentum (assembly GCA_964036315.1). Classification (NCBI taxonomy): domain Eukaryota; kingdom Metazoa; phylum Mollusca; class Cephalopoda; order Sepiida; family Sepiidae; genus Acanthosepion; species Acanthosepion esculentum. The sequence continues at coordinate 617,604 of OZ038501.1, forward strand.
TCTGGATTGATTCATATAATTTTGATTATGATTCATAATAAATTTACACTCCTCTGTGAATATTATTCTAAGATGCTGCCAAAACAAATAAGGAGTCATTTATAAAAATTGGCATAGATATGAACAAATATTTGACTGAATTTATAAACAGTTTTTCTCCAAATAAAATCTCATTGGAAGCATCATATTTTTTTAATAATTTAGTTTCATAAAGTACTGGAGCAGTGGACATCTTGTTTATAATAATAGTGCATTGTGGGATAACAAGATGAAAATGACTTTCCTTAACTGTACAAATTCTAAATCCTTTAAGCCAAATCATTTAATTTTTTTTAATTTATTTATTTTTTGGCTTACTTGTGATTTAACTTTTTTCAAATTATTTTTTAATCTCAAATATTTATCTCAGTGTGGCTCTAATTGCAAAAAGAAATTAGGTTTTAACTTTTTTTTATCTAATTTTATTTTTAATAGAACACATTCATAATTGCTAAAATTTTTAGATGTGATGAAAGAAATTAATAATAATAAAAAACTATAGACAAAATTCTTCTCTTCTTAAAGGAGAGAAATCATGTTCAGAACAGATTTTTTCTTACAATTTTTTAAATTAATTTTTTTTTTTTTTAAATATTTCTGGCTTTTTAATTTATTTTTTTAAATTTTTTGTTTATTTAAATAAATCTTCCCTTATTTTCATTTATTTCTTTTTATTCTTTTTCTTTTCTTTTGTTCAATAATAAACCTTCCAGTCTACCTCACCAGAAATTGGGAAAGGGTTTTATAATGACGGAATGAAAAGAAAAGAAAGAAATTCAGGAAAAGAAATAAGACCCCCCCCCACCCACCTCTCCAAAATGTTTTAAATGTTGACAGCTGGGACAAAATAAACAAATGAATACTTTCTTTTTTTTCTTTTTTCCTTTTTTAAATTCCTTATTTCAGTAAGAAAAGAGTTGGATTACATATAATGGTTTCTGCTATCAACTTTAGCCAGATCATGACAAAACACATGCCACTACCGAAATTTCCAAGCTTTTTGATAGTCTATCTCTTTACTTTTAATATAACTTGATCAATTTTCTCTCTTCCTCTTCATTTTATTATACATTTTGCTCATTAAATTTTTCTCTAAGTTCTTAATCTCATTGAACTTTTTCCCCGTTTCAATCTGTTTTAGATTGTGTATTTGTTCCCAACTGTTTCCATCTTCTTATTTAAACAGGTTTATATCTTTATTTGTCTCTTAGAAACAAATTGATATCAAGAGACTAGGAAAGATATAAGCATAATTAAATAGGGAGAGGGAAACAGTTTCAGTCTGGTCATTTTCATTTATATTGGTCAATCAATATCTTTCTATATTAGTCCGTTCATATCTATTTCTATCTATCTATCTCACCCAGCCAGTTCATTATCTATCTATCTATCTATCTATCTATCTATCTATCTATCTATCTATCTATCTCAGTATATTCATATCTATCTAATACAGTCCATCCATATCTATCTCAGTCTGTTCATATTTTCTATAGTAGTCAGACTGAAATAAATATCATCAATCTTATTTATTTTCAGTGTATATATCTATCTATTGCAGTCAGTTCATATCTATCTACTAGCTGAAATAACCGCACCTTGCCGGGTATCACACATTTTTTCTAAGAAAATGATGATTGATTTTAAATCATTGTTATAATTTGTGGAGTAAAATAATGCATTTCAATATTACTCATTGACCTTTCCGAAGTGACCTCCATCTTCTGGCTTTCTACTTCTATATTTTGGATAGAAGTCATTCCTTTGTTAAAATTTAATTTAAATCAATGAGAAAAATGTTTTCAGTTGCGGGTTTTGTGAAAAAACAGCTTTATCTGACCCCTTTGATATATATTTGAAGCAATACTTGATTGAATGAATTGATGAGCAGATTTCAACATTGATATAACAGTTGAATTGTCACAACAAATATGTATTGTAAGTCATTACCCACTGATTGGTGATTTCTTGCTCAACTTGACGTCCATATTGTCTCATTTTGGTCTTGCCAATGTGACCTCCATCTTCTGGCTTTTTCCTATATTTTGGACAGGAGTCATTCCCTTGTTTAAATTTAATTTAATTCAAAGGAAAAAAAATTTCAGTGGAAGATTTTTACCCCTAGGACCCCTTTGATCAAAATGAAATATACTTATCCAAGAACCCTGGGAGATATTCCCTTGATTAAATTTAATTTTAACAAATTTTAGCGTGTGTGTGTGGGGGGGACACCCCACTCCATCCTGCAGGGTCCTCTTTGATCAAAATAAAATATACTTATCCAACTACCCTGGGTAATGTAGTTTCAGAATATATATGGTTAAGAATGGGGGCTATCTCTAAAATTGTAGGAGGAGTTTGATAACAAACAGAAAGACAAAGGGTACAACCTATATGAGAAAGAGAGATTACAATCAATACATATCTATCTATGGTATAAAATTACAATTAGAAAAATCTTAGGTTTTGCCGACGTGTTTCGTCTTCCGACTTTTTCAAGGCAAAAATGAAATCGAAATATCTCTGTTGTTATAGTTACATTAAAAATCCAAATTTCAAAAGATAGGCACTTCTGTCCAAGGCTTTTTTCTGGTTAATGTAAATTACCTTTATAGTAAGAGATTTTTTTTCCATGTCGACAATACAGTTAAATTCCCAGATCAATTCTGTGGACAAGACAGATTGGTATAAAATGACAATTGAAAAAATCTTAGATTTTGCCAACATGTTTCATCTTCCGACTTTTTCAAGGCAAAAATGAAATTGAAATATCTCTGCTGTTATAGTTACATTAAAAATCCTAATTTAAAAAGATAGATGCTTCTATAACAACAGAGATTTTGATTTCATTTTTGCCTTGAAAAAGTCGGAAGAGGAAACACATCGGCAAAATCTAAGATTTTTCCAACTGTCATTTTCTACCAATCTGTCTTGTCCACAGAATTGATCTGGGAATTTAACTATATCTATCTATCTCTTACAATCAATACATGTCTGTCTATCTCTTACAATCAATACATGTCTGTCTATCTCTTACAATCAATACATGTCTGTCTATCTCTTACAATCAATACATGTCTATCTATCTCTTACAATCAATACATGTCTATCTATCTCTTACAATCAATACATGTCTATCTATCTCTTACAATCAATACATGTCTATCTATCTCTTACAATCAATACATGTCTATCTATCTCTTACAATCAATACATGTCTATCTATCTCTTACAATCAATACATGTCTATCTATCTGTACTAGTCTGGTCATATTTATTACAGTCCATACATATCTATCTATATATCTTAGTCTGTTCATATCTGTTTATTACAGTTCATTCATATCTATCTCCGTCTACTCCTATAATTTTATATTAGTCTGTCATACATATCTATTTATCTCATGACTATTAATATTATTTTTAGTTGATACCACTGTCTGAGCCAGCATGTTTTATACATTTATACTGCAGTATGAAGCATGTTAGATAGGTCAATGCTTTCCCCTATAATGTAGGACACACATTTGATTCCTGACAAAGATCACATTTTCTTTATTAAGTCTCTTGAATGCACGTATTGTTAGATGTGATCTCACTGTTATTTACTGACGTGTTTCATCCTCTGATGAACTTTATCAAGGTAGATGTAAGGATTTTATTTTGCAAGATGTATATATAATGGTGAAATATTCTTAAACCTAATTGTGTAAATCGAGGTGAATTATGGAGGATGCTCAGTGATGTAATCTAATGCCTGGGATGAAACACATCAGTAAATGAAAGATTTCCATTTGCCTTTATTCATGCCATCTATTTGCAGATATATTTTACTTATCTCTGAATTTATATTTTACATATATATATATATATATATATATGATAAAAATATAGTTTAATGTATGCTATATTTAAGATTTGTGTTCAATATCAGAGATAGAGCATATGTAAATATAAAAGCAGATACTGAGGTAAAAAACAATCTTCAGTTGAAGATTTATTTATTTATTTATATATATATATGTATATATCT